>PVLC010029565.1:0-20134 GCA_004027655.1 Graphiurus murinus
GCCCGGCTTACTTTTTATTCTTTATTTTGAAACAGGGTCTCACTAAGTTGTGGAGGGCCTCACTAAGTAGCTGAGTCTGGCTGTGAACCCGGATCCTCTGGTCTCAGCCTTCCCAGTGCTGGGATTACAAGCGTGGGCCACCACACCCGGCTCTTTATGTCCCAGTTTAAGTGATAAACCGTAAGGTTTACTAGGTTACTTCAGGAACAACACAAGAAATTGGAATGCTTTTGCTCCTCCATTCTAAACACAAGCAACGTGGGATTGTAAGAGGAAGGCATCGAGGGGTCAGGAACAAGCAGAGGGCAGAAGGCAGGTACAGCATATCTGGCCTCCTGCTCATAAAAGAGTGACCATCAGGTTGGGAAGACTACATCATCACCAGCCTGTCCCAAGCTGCTGATAATATGATGGTTCAGGAATCAATGGCCTGCCTGTTTTCTATGAAGCAAAATAACATAGCTTATCATTATATTTGGAACTGGGTGAAATTGGGATACACATTTGCCAGAAATGCTGGGATAATTTTTTTTTTTTTTTTTTTTTTTTTTTTTTTTTTTTTGGTACTGAGGATTGAACCTAGGGCGTTCTTCCTCTAGACCACACCCCCAGCCCTTTTTTGTTTTGAAACAGGTTCTCCTAGGTTGTGGAGAGTCTGGCTACTTGTTGAGACTGTCCTCGAACCTGTGATCCTCCTTGCCTCAGCCTCCCAAGTATTGGGATTGCAATCATGCACCACCACCCCTGGCTCATACAACCTGTGTGTGTGTGTGTGTGTGTGTGTGTGTGTGTGTGTGTGTGGTGCTGGGGATTGAAATCAGGGACATTCTACCTCTGAATTACACCCCTTGCCTTATTTTATTCTTTTATTTTGAAACAGGTCTCACTGAGTTGTGGAGGGCCTCACTAAATTGCTGAGGCGGACTGCAAACCTCCAATCCTGTCTCAGCCTTCCAAATATTGGGATTACAAGTGTGGGCTACCACACCCAGCTTTATTTATTTATTTATTTATTTATTTATTTATTTATTTATTTTTGCAGTACTGGGGATTGAACTCAGGATTATACCTCCGAGCTATACCCCCAGCCCTAGTTTTTTTTTCATTTTGAAACAGGGTCTCACTAAGTTGCGGAGTGCCTCACTAGATAGCTGAGGCTGGCCGCAAACCTGGATCCTCTGGTCTCAGCCTCCCAAAAGCTGGGATTACAAGCGTGCGCCACCACACCTGCCTCAGCCTTATTTTTTTATTTTATTTTGAAACAGGGTCTCACTAGGTTGCTGAGGGCCTTACTAATTTGCTGAGGCTGCCCTCAAACTTGTGATCCTCCTGTATCAGCCTCCCAAGTACTAGGATTACAGGTGTGCACTATCACCCGGCTCCTGTACTACCTTTGATTTACAGTTTTTTTTTTCTTTTTGTGACACTGGGGATTAAACACAGAGTCTTCCACCTCAGAGCTACACTCTCAGCTCTCTTTTATTCTTATTTTTAAACAGGGTCTCACTAAGCTGCTGAGGGCCTCACTAAATTGCTGAGGCTGACTGGGAACTTGAGATCCTCCTTTCTCAGCCTCCCAAGCACTGGGATTACAGGCATACACCACCACGCCCAGCCAAGTTTTTGTTTTGTTTTGTTTTTTTGTGGTACTGGGGATGGAACCTAGGGACATTCTACCTCCGAGCTACACACCCAGCCCTATTTTTTTTTATTCTTTATTTTTGAAACAGAGTCTCACTAAGTTGCAGAGGGCCTCACTAAGTAGCTGAGACTGGTTGGGAACCCGGATCCTCCAGTCTCAGCCTCCCAAGTATTGGGATCACAAATGTGCACCACCACACCCGGCTTCCAGCCAAGTTTTTATAATAATGATCACAATATTGTGCTTGACCAGGATGATGATGATGATAACGATGACAAAGACAGAAAAATGAATAGACAGTGCCCTCTTTTCATAGAATATGGCAGATAACCTGACTCACATATGTGCAAAATACTAGAAATAACACCGAGACTTGGATTTAACTGCTATTCATCAGTTGTGTGAACTTGAGGGAATCAAAGCCATTTCAAAGTCAAGATTCTGTAAAATTTTATTTGTAAAACAGGAAGATGGACCTGTTGGAGGAGGTTCAAACAACCTAGAGCCTGGGGTGGTGGCCCATGTACAAAATCCCAGAATTTGGGAGGCTGAGACAGGAGATTCTTGGGTTCAGGCCAGCCTCAGCAACTCAGTGAGGCCCTCCACAACTTAGTGAGATCCAGTTTCAAAATAAAAATAAATAAAACAAAGCTGGGGTGTATCACAGAGATAGAATGCTCCTAGGCTCAATTCCCCAGTACCACCAAAAAACAACAAAAACTAGAAATTTCTTATAGCTTATTTCAATAGTATAAGGAAAGAACGTATATTCTCTGGCTCTGAGCAAGATTAGCAATAAGACCCCTTCGCATCTAGCACGTCTGCTAGGAGGTCACTCCATCCTACAAATATACTAAAGTTGCAATCGCTGTCTGCCTAGGAGCTTCTTTTTAAAATTCCTTTTCTCGGCCGGGCGAGGTGGCGCACGCTTGTAATCCCAGTACTTGGGAGACTGAAACAGGAGGATCGCAGGTTCCGGGCCAGCCTCAGCTACTTAGTGAGACCTTGTTTCAACATAAAGAATAGAAAATAGGGAGCCGGGCGTGGTGGCGCACGCTTGTAATCCCAGCATTCGGGAGGCTGAGACCAGAGGATCCGGGTTCGCGGCCAGCCTCAGCTGCTTAGTGAGGCACTCCACAACTTAGTGAGACTCGGTTTCAAAATAAAGAATAAAAAAATAGGGCTGGGGGTATAGCTCCGAGGTAGAATGCCCCTGAGTTCAATCCCCAGTACCGCAAAAAAAAAAAAAAAAAAAGAATAGAAAATAGGGCTGGGGGTCTAGCCCAAAGGTAGGATGCTCCCGGGTCCAATCCCCAGTACCGCACCGCAAAAAATAAAAAAGATAAAATTCCTTTTCTTCAAACTGGGCTACAGCTGCAGCAATAGAATCAGAGCGCGGAGCCTGAGCGCTTAGTGAGCAAAGACTGCAGAGGGTCGGGTGGGGATCCCTCGGCCAGTCGCGGGTTTCCGGCGCTGGAAACACCTTGACGCGTGAGAGAGCGCAGGCACGTCCGCGTCCGAGACCAACCCCTTGCTGAGCGGTTCGGCGGCCTTGTCCAGGCTGTGGACTCTGAGAAATCTCTCAGTGAGAAAGGAAAAAGAAAAAAGAGCTGGCGCGAGTCTGGCTAAACCGCGGCGCTGCCTGGAGCGCGGACTCGGCGCGGCGGGACCCCGCAGGCCACCTCGGGGCGGGCAGCGGGAGGACCGGGCGCTGGGGGCGCTGAGCGCGGCGCCGCTTCCGGAGCCCCCCGGCGGCGTCAGCGGAACAGGCGGCCCCAGGCCGCGGCGTAAACAAGGGCCGGGGTGCGGGAGGCGGGGCGCCGAGCGCCGAGCGCTGAGCTAGCGGCCTCCCGCCGCCGTCCCGGCCCGCCCCGCTCCGCCCCCGCCGCGGCCCCTCCGCGCCCCGCTGCACACCGCAGGCGCACGGCGCACGGGGAGCGAGACGCGGCGCCCCAGGCCCGCGGCCCTGCGCCCCTTCCCTGGCGCCGCCGGCGCCCGCCCTGCCTCTGCCTCCTCCGCGCCGCCGTGCATCTCCTCTTTGTCTCTTTCCCCTCTCGTGCGTGTGGACTTTCTTGGTGCACAAAGGTGCAGCCTCAAGATGGCTGATGGCAACGACGATCCGCGGGCGGACGACGTGCCAGGGCCAGCCTTCGAGGGCTATGAGGCCATGGAGCTTGCCTGCCCGGCCGAGCGCAGCGGCCACGTCGCCGTCAGCGATGGCCACCACATGTTCGTCTGGGGCGGCTACAAGGTCAGTGGGGCGCTGGGCGGCGGGCCGGGCCGGCGAGGGGCCAGCGGATCGGGGCGCAGCCCTCGCCCCCGCCGCGCGCCCCTGCCCGTTGGCTCTTGGGGGGACCGCTCGCGAGTCCCCCGACCGGTGTCCAGGCTGCACGGCTGTTGTCACACCAGCCTTGGCTCACTAAGCCCGCTCGCCGCGCCCCCCGCCAGGTTGCCATTGGAGGGTTTTGGGAAAGACTGTTAAAGTGGGTCAGATGTGGAAGGCGACGGCGTGCGAGTCCTTTGTCGGGACTGCCCAGGAGGACTTTACCCCCTGGAGCCGGGGCCACCTGGCCCAGGGATACCGTTATCCACGTATGGTGTGGCCAAGGTGTAGGAAAACACCCTTGAATTCCGCAAGGCGCGAAGAGTCGCCTGAGCCACCTCCCGCCTGTGCAGCAGCTCCAGCTTCACCTCTGCAGATGGCCATCGCACTATTGTTTGAACGCAGGGCCATTTTCTTTCTGGTTTCAGCTGAGCACGGGTGGAAGTCTTTAAGAAGAAACCTCCATTAAGGAAATTAATGGAAAATTACCACCACTAACCAATAACCCCCAGCCACGTAACTAGAGCGCAACTCTCTGAGACCCTGATCATAAACAACGCTCAGCTAACAGTTCTGACCCAGGTGTCTTCAAACCTGTGCTCACTCATTCTGCTCTTTCACTTTTAGAACTTTGCAGTAATATCCTACATTCTAGAATCGTCTCATTTGCTGGGGGGAGGTTGTGACCTACAAAATTCTTTATTGGTCTTAAAAGTGATCGAAGGGAGCTCTTGTCTAGCACAGTGAGACCCTGGGCTCAAACCCCAGTACTGCAAGGGGGTGGGGGGTCACTTAGGGGTAGGGGCAAGGACAGAGGAGAGAGCCCTGTGTTGTATTCCTAGCATGGGAATGGGGAATGACCTCCCCCTTTCCAAAGGCTTGAAATCTGGTTCACTACCCCTGTGCCTTAGATGGCTTGCTTTGTGACTGGTTACAATTTACTTTATGATAAACCTGGGTTGGTGGTGCACACCTATAATCCCAGTACTTGGGAGGATGAGATAAGAGGATCACAGGTTGGAGGACAGCCTCAGCAATTTAGTGAGGTTGTCAGCAATTTGGTGAGACCCGTTCAGAAAATAAATAAATAAAATAGAGCTGGGGTGTAGCTGGGAGGTAGAATGCTTCTGGGTTCAATCCCAAGCACTACAAAATTCACCTTATGGTACACCTGACCTGATCATAGTTGACAGTTTGTAAGAGTTGGTTTGTGTGTGTGTATGTGTTACTGGGTATTGAACCCAGGGGCATTCTACTTCTGAGCTATACCCCTGCCCTATTTTTTTTTTTAATTTTGAAACAGGGTCTCATTAGGTTGATGAGTCTCACTACTTGCTGAGACTATCCTCCAATCTGGGATCCTACTGTCTCAGCCTCCCAAGTACTGGAATTACAAGCTTGCACCACCATGCCCGGCAAGAGAGCTCTTAAAGATACTTTCTCCTAATGGTTTAATTTGGCTCAACCACAAAATTAGTTTTCCCTGACCCTCATTAATCAGCCATGTTTTCCCCAGCCCCTCTTGAATAGGTATGGAGAAGGCTGAGGTATGGAATTGCAAAGAGGGAGGGGTTGAAGTATGTAGTGACCATTAAGTTGTAAATAGTTGGCCTGGCATGATGGCCCGCTTGTAATCCCAGCATTTGGGAGGCTGAGACTGTAGGATCTGGGTTCGCGGCCAGCCTCAGCTGCTTAGTGAGGCCCTCTGCAATTTAGTGAGACCCTGTTTCAAAATAAAGAATAAAAAATAGGGCTAGGGGTGTAGCTCA
This sequence comes from Graphiurus murinus, assembly GCA_004027655.1. Lineage (NCBI taxonomy): Eukaryota > Metazoa > Chordata > Mammalia > Rodentia > Gliridae > Graphiurus > Graphiurus murinus. The sequence goes on from PVLC010029565.1 coordinate 5,735, forward strand.
GAGGTAGAATGCCCCCAGGTTCCATTCCCAGTATTGCAAAAAAAAAAAAAAAGTAAATAGTTGGGCAATCACACCTAACTACTTTTTTTTCATAATTATATTTGTAAAAAATCAGCATCAAGAGATTGGTACCTAGCCAGGCATGGTGGTGCACACTTGTAATCCCAGCATTTTGGAGGCTGAGACCGGAGAATCCAGGTTCGAGGCCAGCCTTAGCTACCTAGTGAGGCACTCCGCAACCTAGTGAGACCCTGTTTCAAAATAAAGAATAAAAAATAGGGCTGAGGGTATAGCTCAGAGGTAGAATACCCTTGGGTTCAATCCCCAGTACCACACAAAAAAGAAAAAAAGAGAGAGATTGGGACTTTTCTTTGGCGTGTGGGGAGGGGGGATTGTCCAGGTGGAGGATTTCTGATGGTGGGTTTATGAGGTCCTGATGCCTAGGGCTCAGTGGTACAGTCACTATAATCCCAGTACATGGGAGGGTGAGACAGGAAGATCATAGGTTAGAGGACAGCCTCTGCAAGTAATGACACTATCATCAACCTACTGAGACCCTGTTTCAAAATAAAAAGAAATACACAAATGCATAAATAAATTAAGTGGGTGGTTCCAAAAATGCCATCCTCCATATTTTTGGCTGAGTGGGCACTGGATGCCCTTGGAGATTGTTTCAAAGGCAATAAACTTTGACTTCTTTAACAGTAGTGTCAGATTTGCCTCCTGGAGGTCTCCTGGCTTCCAGCTTTTCCCTTCAACTTTATTTGTGGTCGAGGAGAGAGAAACCCTTAGGTGACTGAGTGCTCTGTTGTTGTTTAAACTCAGGTTTATTGAACTCTGACACCCATATTTCAGAGCAATGAAGTTGTGTACTGTGTGTTGATACAGAAAGTGCCCAGGGAGAATTGAAGGCTGAAACTGTGAGGCAGTTGTCAAAGTTCAGGAAGAGTTCCTGGTTCCACCATAACCTGCTAAGTAAACTTGAGCAAATTAACCTCTAAAATTCCTTCCTGTTTTTTCATATCATTTATGTTTTATTGAGCCGGGTGTGGTGGCGCATGCTTGTAATCCCAGCATTTGGGAGTCTGAGACCGGAGGATCTGGGTTCACAGCCAGCCTCAGCTACCTAGTGAGGCCCTCTGCAACTTAGTGACACCCGGTTTCAAAATAAAGAATAAAAAAATAGGGCTGGGGGTATAACTTGAAGGTAGAATACCTCTGAGTTCAATCCCCAGTACCGCAAAAAAAAAAAATTGTTTTATTGTGAGGATTAAATAAAGTGATTCGTGGATAGCATTCATTTCTGGTATATGGTTAAGTGGTGTGTGTTAGGAGTTAATACCTGAAGGGAAATGGAGCAGAACAAGGAACTTTGTATACAGACTTAATATATTTGCAGTTCTGCTCTGTATTTTTTGTCAGAGAACGTGGAGTAAAAGGAAAACATGGCTAGAAAACCCCACACATGTCAGCACGGGTCAGGCACTTTTAGTAGTCTGCTGGTCACAGCACAGGTAATCTCTCTTGGAGTCATGCAACCGAAATTCAGTGTGTGGTCTGTTCAGGATAGAGCAACCCTGAGATTTCCCAGAGGTCTCTTCATACCTTGAACTATTGCAACTGCTCTGTCAAAAATCTGAATTAAGCTGGGTGTGGTAGCACATGCTTGTAATCCCAGTACTTGGGAGGCTGAGACAGGAGGTTTGCAGGTTTGAGAACAGCCTCAGTAAGTAGTGAGACTTTCATCAACCTAAAATAAAATAGGGCTGGGAGTATAGCTTGGAGGTAGAATGCCTCTGAGTTCAATCTCCAGTGCCACCAAAAAAGAAAATTAAGGGCTGTTTGCATGAAGCTTTACCTTGAGTATGTGGCATGGGTCCAGGAAGATGTACGTTTAATATGTGTAAGGTTTTTTTTTTCTTTTTTCTTTTTTTTGCGGAACTGGGGATTGAACCCAGGGGCATTCTACCTCTGAGCTACACTCTCAGTCCTATTTTTTATTCTTTATTTTGAAACGGCATCTCACTAAGTTGTGGAGGGCCTTACTAAGTAGCTGAGGCTGGCTGCAAACCTCCTGTCTTAGCTTCCCAAGTACTGGAATTGCAAGTGCCATCATGCCAGGCTTTTCATTACTAATTTTATAATTAATATTCCAAGTAAGATAGATGAAAATATACAATGATGCTTCCTCAAAACGTCAATTACTTATATTTGCAATTTTTTATTCTTCCTAGAGTAATCAAGTCAGAGGATTATATGACTTTTATCTGCCTAGAGAAGAACTATGGATCTACAACATGGAGACTGGAAGATGGTAACTGGATATAATGGGGGCAGTAAAAAACTTCAAATAAGAGCCAGGCGTGGTGGCGCACGCTTATAATCCCAGCATTTGGGAGGCTGAAACCAGAGGATCCGGGTTTGCGGCCAGCCTCAGCTATCTAGTGAGGAACTCCGCAACTTAGTGAGACTCGGTTTCAAAATAAAGAATAAAAAAATAGGGCTGGGGGTATAGCTCGGAGGTAGAATGCCCCTGAGTTCAATCCCCAGTACCGCCACAAAACAAAACAAAACAAAAAAAAAAAAAACAAATAAGGCTAAAGTAAAAAAGGTTGAAACCTCATTCTAATGGATAAAAATACTTAAAGATGCTGTGCTATCTATATATTCTCAAAACAATGTTCTAGTTTAACTTAGTCGCTTAGTTTTCATTTTTGTTTTTTTAAGATAGTGTCTCCTCAGAGAATTACTAGGTATTTTTATTTTCAGAAAGTTACTAGATGCCGGGCATGGTGGCACGCGCTTGTAATCCCAGCATTCGGGAGGCTGAGACCAGAGGATCCGGGTTCACGGCCAGCCTCAGCTACCTAGTGAGGCACTCCGCAACTTAGTGAGACTTGGTTTCAAAATAAAGAATAAAAAATAGGGCTGGAGGTATAGCTTGGAGGTAGAATGCCCCTGAGTTCAATCCCCAGTACTGCAAAAAAAAAAAAAAAAAAAAAAAAAAGAAAGTTACTAGATATTTTTATGACCTTACAATAATTTCTCTTCAGGGCTCTCGGGTACCAAGATCCTGGGTGTGGTGATGCATGCCTGTAATCCCAGTACTTGGGAGGCTGAAACAGGAGAATCACAGGTTCGAGAGCCTCAGCAAGTAGCGAGACTCTCATGAACCTAGCAAGACCCTGTTTCTAAGTAAAAAATAAAATAGGGCTGGGGAATAGCCTGAATGTAGAAGGCCCCTGGGTTCCATCTCTAGTACCATACACACAAAAAAATAATTTCACTCTAGGGGTGTAGCGCAGTGGTAGAGAACTTGCTTAGCATGTACAGGAAGGTCCTGGGTTCAATCCCCAGCACAGCAAAACAATAAAGTAGTACATTGTTTAAAAAAACAAAATGAGCTGGGTGTGGTGGTGCACACTTGTAATCTCAGTACTTGGGAGGCTTAACCCAGGAGGATCTGGGTTTAGAGCCAGCCTCAGCTACTTAGTGAGGCCCTCTGCAACTTAGTGAGACCCTGTTTCAAAATAAAGAATAAAAAAAATAGGGCTGGGGGTGTAGCTTGGAGGTAGAATGCCCCTGGGTTCCATCCCCAGTACCACAAACAAACAAAAAAACGGAATTAGATTTGTCATTTTATAAAACAGGATAATCTGGAAGGATCTTTTGCCAGTCCCACTCGAGTGAAAAATCAAGAATATGTCACTAGAACTAATGTGTTTCTCAAAACTGGGCTAGCCATATCTGGCGATTTATCAAGTAGTTTTCCTCAGTTTGTTTTGTGAGAACTTTGTGCTTTAATATTTTACTTATTGTAGATCTCAGAACAAAAATCATATTCCTAGTTGAGGGTAACTCATTGGCAGAGTGCTTATCTAGCAGGTGCAAGGTTCCCAGGTTCAATTCCTAGCACTGCCCAAATACACCTCCCACCCCCCATGGCAGTCTCACTTAAGAGTTAATCTAAAAAGTCAGGATTATTTCTATATACAGAAAATCAGTGTTTATATGAGCTATTTGCTAGAGAACTGAAAATTTATAATAGTACACTATTCCCTTAATAAAGGGATTCTACACACACACAGACACGTGTGTGTGTGTGTGTGTGTGTGTGTATGTATGTATGTATGTATGTATGTTTTTTTTTTTTTTTAAGAATTTTAGTTAGGCATGGTGATGTATGCCTGTAATCCCGGTACTTGGGAGGCTGAGACAAGAGGATCACAAGTTTGAGGCCAGCCTCAGCAATTTAGCTAGACCCTCAACCTGTTTTCAAAAAAGGGGCTTGGGGTATAGCCCAGAGGTAGAATGCCCAGGGTTCCATTCCCAGTACCATAAATAAAAACCCTACCAAAGCCAGGTGTGGTGGCCTACACCTATAGTCCCAGTTGCAAGACCCTTAACAAAGTAGTGATATACTGTTTCAAAATAAAAAAAAAAAAAGGGCTGAGGTTGTAGTTCTGAGGTAGAATGCCCCTGGGTTCAATCCTCAGTACCAAAATAAGATTAAATAAGCCTACCAAACTTCAAGGTTAGCAAAGACAGACTGATAACTGTATTTGATAGTGTGAGCAGAAGACCTTGAATACACTATTAGTATTGTCAGTCTTTGATTTTCTTAGGCTTTTGATTCAGATTGATCATTACATTCAGAATGAATTAATACAAAGTACTCAGAAGTGCCTGGCACAAAATAAGCAACACCACCGAAGTGTTTGTAATACTACGTAAGTGTAAATCAGATTCATTTGAATGGCTAAGAAGTGACTAAATAAAAAAACCAAACACTGAATTAATCAGAACCGGGAATGCTGAAGTTTTCCTTTTGGGTTCTTGATTCAACACCCCCCCCCCCAAAAAAAAAACAAAAAAACTGAGACAAAAACTTATGCCCAGGTAAATAAAAAGCAGAGTTTAGTTTGAGGAACATAAAATATGGCACTTTGGCTAACAGACCCTCTCCTGTGTGTAGAACAGCTGGCATTGTCGGTGGAACAGATCAAGAGGGGAAAGACTTGGTCCTGAAATGATTTTAGATCTAGAGAGACCCTAGACTTCAACAGCCCTTTCATTTCCCCTTTATTGTGAGGCTATAAGTAGGAGGAAAATGAATAGATTTTTGCATTTCTTGCCTTTTGGTAAACTTACATTTTTTTTTTCAATACTTATATTTTTTCCCCTCAGGAAAAAGATTAACACTGAAGGTGATGTTCCTCCTTCTATGTCTGGAAGCTGTGCTGTATGTGTAGACAGGGTCCTGTACTTGTTTGGAGGACACCATTCGAGAGGCAATACAAATAAGGTTAGTGTAGTGTTTCTAAGGATTACAGTTCAAGACAGCTTATTCTTATTCTCTTTCAAACAATCTCGAGTTTCTCAAGTCAGGCTTACACTTCTTTCTGTTCTAGTTGAAAATGTTATGTACTTTATGGTATGAATGCATTTTAGTATTTTATGTACCAGTCTTTATTTACCTAGGCCTTTATTTACTTAAGCTTTTGTTGGAAACCTGTGTATAAAAAACTTCCTAGGTTGCTTTTCTTTGTACTCTTTGCAGCTCCTTGTTCTTTTAGAACTTGAGTGCTTGATGAACATTAGTAAACAGGTTTAAATAGAACATTACAGACAAAATGAAGACTAGATGTAATCATGGAGGGAAGGAGAAAGATAAACAGAACCCTACTCTGAAAGCTTTAAGGATAAATTAATGCTGAAAATTTTTATTTTTATTTTTTTATTATTTTTTGCGGTACTGGGGATTGAACTCAGGGGCATTCTACCTCCGAGCTATACCCCAGCCCTATTTTTTATTCTTTATTTTGAAACCGAGTCTCACTAAGTTGTGGAGTGCCTGGGTGTGAACCCTTTGAAGGACAAACCAATCTTTACTGCTTGATCTTTACCTCCCAGAATTAAGCAGGCACAGAAGATGTGTTTGTTAAACTGAACTTGAAGGTAAAACTGAGATAGATCTGATTTTTTTTTTTTTTTTTTTGGTAATACCATCCTGACATGCATAAATTAAATCAGAATGACCCAAAGTGCCTATCTGAGGCAAGATGAGGGACTTGTGCCAGAAGGTAAATGATTAAATGCTAATACCGAACTGTTCCGCATAACCAGATCTAACTGAAACTGTTGCTTCTGACAGTTCTACATGCTGGACTCAAGGTCCACAGACAGAGTGTTACAATGGGAGAGAATTGATTGCCAAGGAGTTCCTCCATCATCAAAGGACAAACTCGGTGTCTGGGTGTATAAAAACAAGTGAGTGAGAAGCCCTATGGGTTTGGATTTTTATGCAGAATGTAGTTTACCATTCAAGTATCCAGCCAATAAGCAGTAGAAGCATAGGATGTACATCCTAGGACCTATATTGAGATTAAATTAATACAGGAAAGCATTTACCATAGCACCTAAGATACAATGAAGTGTTAGCCGGTATTATTTGAATAAATATTTTCAGATACTTAAGCGTACCCTTTCATCTCATGTCAAAATAAGAAAAATCACTCAGGAGCCAGAGGAAGGAGGACCATAAGTTCAAGGCCAGGCTGGGTAATTCAGTGAGACTCTCTCTCAAAGTAAAAATAAATAAATGAAAAGGGCCAGGGATGCAGCTCAGTGGTGTAATGCTTGCTTAGCATGCACGAGACCCTGGGTTCAATCCTCAGTGCTGCAAAAACAGAGAGAGAAAAAGAAGAAAATCCTGTGTGTGCTAGCCTGTGGATGTTTTAATTTTCAGTGTCTTGATTTTTGTTTTTTTATTAAACAGGTTAATATTTTTTGGAGGATATGGATATTTACCTGAAGATAAAGTATTAGGAACTTTTGAATTTGATGAAACATCTTTTTGGGTAAGTGAAGTTTCGTATTTGTATATGGCCTACTTGGTATGTTGAAATAATATTTTATATTTGCTCGTACTTCATTTTACTTATTAATAAACCAGACAGGGGCTGTATAATTTTATAAACATTATTTGTAAAGTAACCCAGACATTCTTACTTTTCTGTAGAATTCAAGTCATCCAAGAGGATGGAATGATCATGTACATATTTTAGACACTGAAACATTTACTTGGAGCCAGCCTATAACGACTGTGAGTTACTGAAAAATACTGAATTATTAAAGAAAGGCAGGCTGGGATGTAGCTCAGTGGCAAAATCCTGGGTTTGATCCCCAGTGCCCAAAAGACAAAACAGAAAGTCAAGCTAAAGAAAGACTATTTAGGGAAGCAAGATACACCAAAGTTAGGAGGTGGTGTAAAACTGTTCATTCCTCTTGTTTTCTGGAGATGACCTAAAGTTTTTGTTATTCCCCAAGCAATCTAGAACTTGGGAAGCTTAAATATAAAGAGAATAACCCAACATCTACTGCCTAATAGATGTTATGTCTGGTAGTTGCTATTACTGATAATTAAATAGGTAATTTAGTTCTAGCTGGGAACTTGTTAGATTTCTTTTCCCTCTGACACTAATATTAAACAATGTGCTAGTTTTTGTTTTAAAAGATTTTAAAAAATGGCACCTATTCTGCTATATTAAGCAGTCCATTCACTAACCCATCTCAAAAATATAAAATTAAAGTTCCCAGTTGTAGTAGTCAGCTTTTAGTGCTGTTACTGTCTAGAAGTCTTTGTTTATTCTATACCCAGACAAGATACTGGTATTTCCCCATTTACAAGAAGCTCACTTCACCTGCTTTTATGACTTTTCAACAGGGCAAAGCACCTTCGCCTCGAGCTGCCCATGCCTGTGCAACGGTCGGAAACAGGGGCTTTGTGTTTGGAGGCCGGTACCGAGTGAGTACATCTGCATTTCCAACAACTTGCTTTTGAGTTCTTCAGTATGATAACTACTTAATTATCCTTTTTTAGGATGCTAGAATGAATGATCTTCACTATCTTAATCTGGATACATGGGAGTGGAATGAATTGTAGGTATCACTTTAATTATTTAGAAAATTAAAAAAAAATAATTCAGGCTTTTCCCCTCATACTCTTTCTTACTATATAATATACTTGCTTAAATTTTCTGTAGCTATGAATTTAAATAAACATGATCAAAAGGGTCCTTAAGGAAGGAACCCTATATCCAGTTTCCATAACTATGTGCCTGGTAACAGCAAGTGTGTGCTTAATGTTGCTGAAAAGAAGTCCAAAGTTGACTCTGCCTTCAAAGAAAATACAGTATAAAGCATGCAGTTGTTAATACTAAGATTTTTTACATCAATTTTGTCAGCTGGGTACAGTAGTACACACCTGTAATCCCAGTACTTTGGGAGGCTGAGGTAGGAGGATAACAGGTTTGAGGCCAACCCCAGTAATTTAGTAAGACCCTCAGCAACTAAGTTGAGATCCTGTTTAAAAATAAAAAGGACTAGGGGTGTTACTCAGGGGTAGAATGCCCCTGGGTTCAATTTCTAGTACCCTTCTCCCAACAAAACAGTCTTTTTTCTTTTTTTAAACTAATAATCCTATATAAATTTCAAAAGAAAACTTCAGTATTTCTCCTCATTCTAATTAAAAACAGTATCTGCTTTTTTTTTTTGGTACCGGGGATTGAACCCTGGAATGTTCTGCCTCTGACCTATACCCTCAGCTGTTTTTTAAATTCTGAAACAGGGTCTTACTAAGTTGCTGATGCTGGTTTCAAACGTTCAATCTTTCTGTCTAAGCCTCTTAAGTACGGAGATTACAGGTTTGCACCACCATGCCTGGCTCAGTATCTGCTTTTAAACAGATACTGTAACTGAGCTATTATTTTCAGAATTCCTCAAGGTATATGCCCTGTTGGCCGGTCCTGGCATTCATTAACGCCAGTTTCTTCAGATCATCTTTTTCTCTTTGGAGGATTTACCACTGAAAAACAGCCACTGAGTGAGTCCTTAAAAATATATATCATCCATATAAAATAAAGCATTGGAAATCAGTTTTAGATATATCAGATGTATATAGGGTTGGTAGGAAGGTTTATTACTTTTGACCCTATAACATACCTGAAACTGTACTGTAATTGTATATATCACGACATAAATCATTCTGCCCAGTAAAGAAATGTCCCTGAGCATTTAAGAACCCCGCTGAAGGGCTTTAACATGTGAAGGGCTTACTTGGTTAATTGCAGAGGAGAAAAAAGGAAGTATGATCTAATTTATTACCTTTCTTGCTAAAGCTGTGCCCTTTAAATGTTGATGTCACACTGACAGAAAAAACATACTTCATAGCTCCTTCTTTCTTTGCTTCAATTAGGTGATGCTTGGACTTACTGCATCAGTAAAAATGAATGGATACAGTTTAACCATCCCTATACTGAAAAACCTAGGTATGAACTATTTAAAAGGTAACTCTTATACTACATTAATGAAGCCCATAAATGTGCACTACTAGTAACTGAGGATTTTTCTGGCTACATTATATCCATCATTTTTATAAAATCTTGGTATTTACTAAGGTTTAACATACTTCTCAAACAAAACCAATGTTAATCTGAATATCAAATGCTTTTTTCCCCATTATTTGTATAAGAAATATAGGGCTGGATTAGTATTTCTGCCTCTTCCTTCTGTCATAAAATCACTGACATGGCTAAAATTTATAGTTAAGCTCTTTACTTAATTGACTATACACAAGTTTGTTTTAAAGCTAAAACAAAATCAAGAGAGAACTTGAAAGGGGAGATTTTCTTTCTTTTTTTGTGGTACTGGGGATTGAACCCAGGGGCATTGTACCTCCAAGCTACTCTCTCAGCCCTATTTCATTTTTTATTTGGAAATAGGGTCTCACTAAATTTCTGAGGCTGTCTTTGAACCTGTGATCCTCCTGTCTCAGCTTCCCATGTACTGGGATTACAGGCGTGTGCCACCACGCCTGGCTGAGAATTTTAAATCTTAATGTGCATGAGGGAAAGAAAAATCAACAACTGCTGATTAGATTTGCAGTACACTGTACAAAGTATTTTTTAAAAACCTATTAAATACTGTAACTATTTCTCTTGATAATCTCAAAAGAGAATTATTGCTCAGTGTGGTGGCACATGCCTGTAATCCTAGTACCTGGGAGGCTAAAACTGAAGGATCACAGATTCGAAGCTAACCTCAACAATTTAGCAAGACCCTTAGCAACTTAGTGAGACCCTGTTTCAAAATAAAATTAGGTTCAGAGGTAAAATGCTTCTGGGTTCAAATCCCCAGTAACCACCCCCCACAACATACACACACAAGACAATTGTTAAAGGCAACAATCTAATTAGCATTGGCAGTTAAAGCACTTTTAGATATGATGGCTTTCATTTTTTTTGGGGGGGGGGTACTAGGAATTGAACCCAGGGATATTCTACCTCAGTTACACTCCTAGGCCTTCTTACTTTTTAATATTGAAACAGAGTCTCACTAAGTTGCTGAGGCTGGTCTTGAACTTTCGACCCTCCTATCCCAAGTACTGGGATTACCACGTCTAGTTGATGGTTTCTATTTTTTTCCCCAAGCCTCTAAGTAGTCTTAACACTAAGACTTCATTTGGTACAAATGACCTTTCCACAGAATTGTCAGACTTTTTTGGGGGTAGCACTGGAGAATGGATCCAGGGGCATTCTGCCTCTGAGCTTTACCCTCAGCTGTATTTTTTTTTTATGTTTTTTGCAGTACTGGGGATTGAATCTAGGGGCATTCTACCACCGAGCTTCACCCCCAGGCCTATTTTTTTTTTTTTTTTGTGGTACTGGGGATTGAACTCGGGGGTGTTCTACCTCCAAGCTACACCCCCAAGCCCTATTTTTTATTCTTTATTTTGAAACCGAGTCTCACTAAGTTGCGGAGTGCCTCACTAGGTAGCTGAGGCTGGCCGCGAACCCGGATCCTCTGGTCTCAGCTTCCCGAATGCTGGGATTACAAGCGTGCGCCACCACGCCCGGCTCCTATTTTTTATTCTTTATTTTGAAACAGGGTCTCACTAAGTTGCATAGGGCCTCACTAAGCAGCTGAGGCTGGCCAAGAACCCGGATCCTCCAGTCTCAGCCTCCCAAATGCTGGGATTACAAGCATGCGCCACCACGACTGGCTCCCAGACCTATTTTTTATTCTTTATTTTTTTGAAACAGGGTCTTACTGAGTTGCAGAAGGCCTCACTAAGTAGCTGAGGCCATCCTCTAACCTGCAGTCCTCCTTTCTCAGCCTCCAAATACTGGGATTACAAGTGTGTGCCACCAAACCTGGCTGAATTATCAGACTTTAAAGCTAGAAGGACTTCTAGCATCCCTCTAATGTTCTGTGTAAGGCCAATTGGCCCTGCCCATGAAAAGAGGAAGAAGGGATATACCATTCATCTGTCATAGATTTTTATTGCTCACAAATACCTAGAAAATAGACCATTCAGTTCAAACCCTTCACTGCATAAATGGGGGCCAGACCAAAGAAGAGAAAATAATATCCATATAAAAAAAACATTGATTTTTCTAGCTTCTACTTTTCCTTAAGGTTTTATTTCTCACCATGTTTGGTATGAACTACCTTAAGATCTCTGCTCTATAGTACAAATGATCAATTTGGTCTTTTGGGTGACTTCAGACTCAAGTTTTCATTTTAATTGTAGGTTATGGCATACAGCTTGTGCCAGCGATGAAGGAGAAGTCATTGTTTTTGGTGGGTGTGCCAACAACCTGCTGGTCCATCACAGAGCTGTAAGTGTACCATTCCAAATTACTACTCAGACTTATTTGTGTCATACTTGACTTTCAGTGTTTCCTTCACCTCTCTTTTCCAGGCACACAGTAATGAGATACTTATATTTTCAGTTCAACCAAAATCTCTTGTACGGTAAGTAATTTACTTGGCACTTGACACTTTAAAACCTAGAGCTCTTACCAGTGCTAATGAAAATCTTTAAAGAAAGAGGGTATTTTTGTTGTTGTTCAAGTTAATGTAACTTCTAAACAGTAAAGTGAAATTACTTTTCTCTTGTCCATTTTCAGGCTAAGCTTAGAAGCAGTCATTTGTTTTAAAGAAATGCTAGCCAACTCGTGGAACTGCCTTCCAAAACATTTACTTCACAGTGTTAATCAGAGGTTTGGTAGTAACAACACTTCTGGATCTTAAGGCTTCATAGATAATGCCTCTGATCTCCCTGCATGGACAACAATCCTGTAATCATCACAGAACAGCATCATTTGTATAATTATATGAATTGTTGTAGTTTGTAGCTTTTGGTTTTAATGTGCATGTGAATGGCCTAGAGAACCTATTTTTGTGTCTAAAGTTTACAATAAATGTATTTAACACCAGTAACTGTCATCTATTAAAGCAAAAAAAATTAATGATTATTAATTATATTTCCTTTTGCTACCTTCAGGATATATATCCATAAAAACATACTATTCTTACCATTATAAAAATGGTAGTTGTTTTTCAAAAGATAAGTTATTCTCAATAGGACTTTTAATACTTTGGCCTTAATGCTTTGGTGCTGGGTTTGGGGCAAGTAGTCATGTTGACTACAGGCAGCTGTTGTCCAGCCAGTTAAAAAGTACCAGTTGTACAGCTCACAAAGAAATGGAAATAATGTATGACTTTATTCTCCATTCTGATAGGAGATAGAAGAAAGCTGGGTTAGGAGTCTTTAGTGGTAAACCTAAAGTGCACTTCTGATATCATAGGTTAACATGCTATTGGTAACTACTAGACGTGGAGAAGAAAATGGTACAAAATAATGAGAAAAAAATGAAATTAAGATGAAAAATGAAGGTGTACAAATGCACGAAAATGATCAACACCAGTTTCTTCCAGGTGGTATTTCACAAGCTGAGTCATGAGAATTACTATTTTTTTTTACGTCTTCTCTATTTTTTGACAGGGTTTTTAAGACACAATCTTAAATGAGTAACTGCCATTACCAACATAACAAAAAAACTTTTGTGATTGGCCTGTTTTATATATAGTTTTATATATATATATATTAGATTAGTATATACAACAGTAGACTTCCAAGTCAGTAGTTTAAGCAACTGAGCCACTTCACTGTTCAATTTTTTTACATCATGAAATGAATACTTAGTATTAACCTCCCAAATGTCAAGAAAATGTAGGAGAGTAACTACACATGTATATAATTAGCATTTAAATTTCACAAATATTTTTAGGAAATCCTATCATAGACAGTGTTTCCTCTATATAAAACTGGAAAAAACCAATAATTAAGTCCTTTTGGCAAATATAGCAAGGCAATGTTTAGTTCATTTTTAATGTGGAAGTCCTGTTATATGGTGTTTTCATCTTTGAACTTCCAAAAGGCTATAAAATTGAGTCTTCTCAAATGTTAGTATTTCATTTCAGCTATTTCCTTTTTACATTCAGAAGGTTGGGTGCAGACACTTTCACTTTGCCAGGAATATTTCTTGATAAATCTGTGTCCTAAAAAAAGAAAATTGCTGAATCATGTTTATGAAAATCATGTATCCTTTGCTGTCAAAAAAAAGGTATTTCCAAAACTTTAGCTGAAATGATTTTACTGCTTCAAGGAAGACAGTATTTGAGTCAAATAATAGGTAATAAATGCTAATATTTCAATTGTACTACCAATTTTCAGAGTTCTGAAGGAAAACTTACCTTTACACTGCGGAATAAATCTTTTTCTCTTGTTGTTGCTTCTTTGGAATGCATAAAACTATTCAAGGCTGTTTTCGCAGCTATAAATAGAAAACAGAAGTATCTACCTCTGTTCAGTTGCTTAACATTTAAAATCATAGTTAAAAAAAATTACCTTTTCCCTTTTTCTGAACTCCAGGAGTAAGTTTCACTTTATACCTTTAAAGAGATATTGTATGAGTTACTATATAAATTAAACAGTTTGTAAAAGTCATTGTATTAACTCTTTTGAGTAAACTAATGATGACTTACTTATAGTTTGTCATGGTGGTGTAAGGAGCACATATTGGAATGGCAAATAGTAGTACATCTTCAGGATGTGGTTGGCCTGTCAAAGAATCAAACAGATTTTCCTAAAAGGGGAAAATAAAAACTATTACAAAGGCAATTTATACCAGCCTTTTAAAGTGAAAACCCCAGGGAACAGAGGTGTAGATCAATAGTAGAGCATTTGCCTAGCATGTGCGAGTTTGATCCCAGCCATGCAAAAACAAAGAAAAGGGAAAATTCTAAATCACTGTCAGATTAATATCTTTTTTTTTTTTTTTTTTTTTTTTTTGCGGTACTGGGGATTGAACTCAGGGGCATTCTACCTCCGAGCTACACCCCCAGCCCTATTTTTTATTCTTTATTTTGAAACCGAGTCTCACTAAGTTGCGGAGTGCCTCACTAGGTAGCTGAGGCTGGCCGCGAACCTGGATCCTCCAGTCTCAGCCTCCCGAATGCTGGGATTACAAGTGTGCGCCACCACGCCCGGCA
>PVLC010029566.1:7467-20210 GCA_004027655.1 Graphiurus murinus
AGCATTCGGGAGGCTGAGACCGGAGGATCCGGGTTCGCGGCCAGCCTCAGCTACCTAGTGAGGCACTCCGCAACTTAGTGAGACTCGGTTTCAAAATAAAGAATAAAAACTAGGGCTGGGGGTATAGCTCGGAGGTAGAATGCCTCTGAGTTCAATCCCCAGTACCGCAAAAAAAAAAAAAAAAAAAAAAAAAAAGAAATAAGGGTTGGAGTGGCTACCTTTAATTATGCTGGAGAACTTACAGAATGAAAATGACAGACCATACCTGTAATCCTAGTATTTGGGAGGCTAAGACAGGAGAATCACAGGTTTGAGGCCAGCCTCAGCAACTGAATGAGATCCTCAGCAACTTGGAAAGATGCTGTTTCAAAACAAAAAATTAAAAAGCTGGGGGTGTAGCTCAGAGGTAGAATGCTCCTGGGTTCAATCCCCATTACAAAAAGGAAGAAAGAAAGAAAGAAAAAAGCGCCAGGCATGGTGGTGCACACATGTAATCCCAGTACTTGGGATGCTGAGAAAGGAGGATCACCTCCTGTGAGGGCAGCCTCAGCAAGTGGTGGGACTTTAACCTAGCAAGCCTTTAAAAAAAAAAAAAAAAAAAAGGTGTGTGGGGGGAGGGGCCATGGGTGTAGCTTGGAGGTAGAATGCTCCTGGGCTCAATCCCCAGCACCAAACACACACATACACAAAAAAGAGAGAGAAAAAAGAAACAAAGTAAGGGAGGAAGGAGATGACACTCATGACGGCTTAGGTTCTTACCTTATGGAAAAGTCAATGAACCAGGGAGTTTCGAAGACAACTATAAAAAGAAGCAAAGTCTGGTTCTACAAATTGTAACAGACTAAATTCATGCCCTTACTGGATCTCCTATCCAGAGCAAAGACTTCAACCCTAGGAGTTATTTTTTTATTTTTATTTTTTATTTTTGGTGGTACTGGGGATTGAACCCAGGGGCATTCTACCTCTGAGTGACACCCCAGCCCTATTTTTATTCTTTATTTTCAAACAGGGTCTACCTTGCAGAGGGCCTCACTAACTGAGGCTGGCCACGAACCTGCTCCTAGGAGTTCAGATGGAGGAGTTTTGGAAGAATCTGCTAACTCAAGTACTCAAATCTTGAAATCCACTGAGCCTAGCTTCCAGTGCAGAGAGTTCCTGTAATGATCTCCCTCAGGTTCCATCGCTTGACCCTGCATCACCCCCAAAACCACAACCAGAGCAAGATCAAGGACTGTCCTGAGCACACGCTTGTACTCCCAGTACTGGGAGCCTGAAACAGAAGGATCACAGGTTCTAAGCCAGCCTTGGCAACTTAGAGAGGACCCCTGCAACTTAATGAGACCCTGTTTCAAAATAAGAAATAAAATAGGGTTGGGGGTATTGGGGGTATAGCTTGGGAGATAGAATGTCTCTGAATTTCATCCTCAGTACAAAAAAAAAAAAAGACTGTCCTGGAGATATATTGCAAAATCACATGCAGGAGAAGCAGATATTTGAAGGGGGGAAAAAAGTGGCAAAGTTGCTAATGTGCTATATATTACTTTTCTGGTTACTGCTGTAAAAGTTTATCATGAGAAACAACATGATTATTGTCTTAGCTTTCTGGAGGTCAAAAGTGTAAAATGGGAGAGGCTACAGGAGAGAAGTTTCCTTGCCTTTTCAGCCTCCAAGGTTACCTGCATTCCTCAGTTTGTGACCCCACCCAGAAAATCCAAAATCATTTCATCTCAAGATGATGATGATGATGATGATGATGATGATGATTTTTATTATTGAGGTACTGGGGATTGAACTCAGGGGCATTCTATCTCCGAGCTATACCCCCAGCCCTATTTTTTATTCTTTATTTTGAAACAGGGTCTCACTAAGTTGCGGAGTGCCTCCCTAGGTAGCTAAGGCTGGCCTCGAACCCGGATCCTCTGGTCTCAGCCTTCCAAATGCTGGGATTACAAGCATGTGCCACCATGTCTGGCTCAAGATTCTTAAACACATCTGCAAAGCCCTTTTACCATGTAAGGTGACATATGCACAGGTCTGACAGACTAGGGTGTGAATATCTTTGGGATGTCATTATTCTACCCATCACATATGTGCTGCTGAAATGTAAGAATATGTGTGGGCTTAGGTGTGGGTCTGGATTCTGAAGATGCTTGATTAGCAAGATAGGAAAACACTAGTACATTCCTATAAAGGGCTAAATTCACTGCCAGGATTATAACTATCAGAGACTCTGGACTGAAAATTATCCTGAGGTGTTGGAGTTCTGTGTGCTCAAACAGCTGAATGAAGCTAGGCACTTGAGTAACCTATGCTCACTGAAGCTGAGCCGCAAGTTATTCTTCCTTACAAAGCAGAGAAAGGAATTAAAAACTTAAGGAGCTTGGAACATTAACGTAGACTTACTGGGAATGATTTGCTCAGAAAATCCTCCTCCCTATACAAACATAACACACCTCACTCTGTCCTAGGCAACACTTCCTGGATCACAGCATTCAGAAATACACAGGGAAATGGCAGACCCAGACCTGTGAGAAGCGCAACTGTGCTGTCCACTATAAACTGGGAGTGAAGGTAGCAGATGGTGCCAGGGACACCAGAGTCAACGGGAGCGATGGAACCTCAGGATGGCAATCCATCCTCAGAAGAACCCACAAGTGCAGTTTGACATCTCTACCCCCTCAATTCGTGACACTATAAGCTGGTAAAATTAGCAGAAGTACAGAACCTTGAATCAAGGATTAACAAACCTGACCTAAATGACATATATGAACACTGCAATAAACAACGCAGAAAGCACCTTCTACTGAGGTGAAAAGGAACATTTACTAATGTAAATTCTTGGCAATAAAGTAAGTCTCAAAACACAAATTAATAACAAAAGATAAAAGACAAATATTCCAAAAATTTTAAATTTAAACAAATATGCTTACATAACCAAGACGTTAAAATATAAAAACTAAGCCAGGTGTGGTGGCACACACCTGTAATCCCAGTACTTGGAAGGCTAAAACAGGATGATCACAGGTTTAAGGACAGCCTCAGCAATTTAGTGAGAACCTGTTTCAAAATTTAAAAATGGAATAGGGCTGGAGATGTAGCTCAGAGGTAGAATACCCCGGGGTTCAATCCTTAGTACCATAAAAATAAATAAACAAACATTTCAATCTCACATTGGAAACTCTAACCCGAGAGTGTCATCACTGAAATGTTCCAGTGAAGAAAGAAATAACATAATTCTTATATATTAAACTCTTCTAAAAATATTTTTTAAATGAAGCACTCCCTGGCTCAGTATGTGAACCAGGTTAAACCTTGATTCCAAAACATGAGAAGCATTTAACAAGAAATGGAAACCAGCCAGGGGTGGTGGCGCAGGTCACAGTTCCAGTAATTGCAGGAGGAAGCCAAGTGAGGCCAGCCTGGGCAACAGAACAAGACCCTCCATCCAAAAAAAGGTAAGCACTGGGGATGTTAACATGGTAGTAAAGCACCCCTGGGCTCAATACTCACTATCGCTCCCATCCAAAAACTAGAAATGAAAATTAAAGGGCAATCTTGCTTCTGAGCAGACTCAAAAAAACCAAAACAAAACATTAACAAATTAGCCGGGCGTGATGGCACACCCTTATAATCCCAGTCCTTGGGAGGCATAGACAGGAGAATCACAGTTTCCAGCCTCATCTACTTAGTGAAGCCCTCCACAACTTAGTCAGACCCTGTTTCAAAATAAAAAATAGGGGTGGGGATGGGGGTGTTGCTTGGAGGTAGAATGTCCCCGGGTTCCATCCTCAGTACCAAAAAAAGAGAGAAAGAACATTAGCAAATTGAATATCCAATGAGATATAAAAACAATATAAAAGCTGATTTTATTCTACAAATGTAAATTTAGTTTAATGTCAGTAAATCAACTGATGCAGTCCAACCATACTGGGAGAATAAAGGAGAAAAACAAATCTAATCTCTTTCTTTCTTTTTTTTTTTTTTTTTTTTTTGCGGTACTGGAGATTGAACCCAGGGGCATTCTACATCTGAGCTACACTCTCAGTCCTATTTTTTATTCTTTATTTTGAAACAGGGTTTCACTAAGTTACAGAGGGCCTCACTAAGTAGCTGATGCTGGCCACGAACCTGTGATCCTCCAGTCTCAGCCTCCCAAGTACTGAGATTATAAGCGTGCACCACCACGCCCAGCTAAGACTACTGTATTTCTATTCAATACCATATTAGAAATTATAATCAGCAGAGGAGATTAAAGATGGCGGCACAGAGGGAGATAGTGTATTTTAGTTCATTAGAGACTCGGAACTCACCTGCAGGGAAGACCATTTCTTTTTCTTTTGGTACTGGGGATTGAACCCAGGGGCATTCTTCCTCTGAGATACATCCCCAGCCCTATTTTTATTTTTATTTTTTTAATTTGGAAACAGGGTCTAAGTTGCAGAGGGCCTCACTAAGTAGCTGAGGCTGGGCGAGAACCTGCAATCCTCCTGTCTCAGCCTCTCAATTCCTGGGATTACAAGCATGCACCACCTGACAAGGGAAGAAAAGCAACGAAAACTCAACAAAACAATGACAATTGAAACGTGGTAGAATTAGAGCCAGCAGAAAAAGCAGAGGACTGTAAAGAGCTCCATGCATCGAATCTGGTGAGTGGAGAGTGGTGGCCACAGCGCCATCTTGGCCAGACTGCCAAGATGGCCAAGTGGCCACTGCCAACACTGCAGCTCCCAGAGCCAGAAAAATGCAGTAGATACTTGTGAAACCAGCAACTACAGACCATCATCAAAAGCAGTAGACTCTTCTCTCCACACTCGACAAATCCGACTAGCAGACGGCCCACCTAGATCCTGCAGCTGCAGCAGATACTCATCTCTGCCTGCCGAGACCTGGAGCAGCACTCATCAAGACCGTGAGTTAACAAGTCATCCCAAGGGAAAACCACCCTGTGTGGCCAAAGAGATTTGTATGGCAAGGTGTCCACTCGCAGGGTTTGTGACTTTGCAAATCTCTGTGGAGGTGGAGGTGGGGGCGGGGGCTACTGTCAGACACAGCAGAAATGTGAATTAGCAGATAGCCTCTGGGGCATTCGTGTGGGCGGGCACTAGAATCACAGTTTGTCAAGCCCTTGCAGAGTCTCCAGGGATCACCACAGGATAGTCAGCCCTGGTGTCTGTGGGGGGAAATAACTCAGCCTATTGAGTTGCAGGTTCAGAAAGGAATAAACTCATGCCTGGCTGTGGCTAGGTATTGCAAGCACCAACGCCAGAGCCCAGTCACAGCTACAGGTGGGGAACCAACACTCTCTGCCAGCAGAGTTTGTGCCTGGCATGCATATGTGCCTGAGACAGACAGTGCTTCACATGATCATAACAAGCAGATCAGGGGCGGAGTCCCAGGGGCCATCAATGCACAGCGAGCCGGGCTACAAGCTCAGAACATAGCAATCAATGGCCGTGATGAGTTCATGCACACTGGACACAGAGACCAGAGGTCAGTGCTCTGCAGTTTCATAGGCTCACAATCAACACAGCAGTGGTAGTGTCTGTGGGGCATTTTATCTCAACCAGTAGGCTGCAGGCTCTGAATAGAACAGCATAGTCTCCTATGAGGTTTCAGCTTGGAGAGCACAGTGACCAGCAGCAAATCAGAGATTCCTGTTTCTCTGTACTAAGAACTATATCTAGTTAAAGAGGCTCTGGGGGACAAACAAAAATGTTTGATTATAGGAGACAGATTGGAAGAGGCAATTATATACCGCCAGCATCGACCTTATGATAAAGGGATAACAAGCCGAGCATGGTGGCACTTGTAATCCCAGTACTTGGGAGGCTGAGAAAGGAGGATTGCAGGTTTGCAGCCAGCCTCTGCTACTTACTGAGGTCCTCCACTACTTAGTGAGACCCTGCTTCAAAATATAGAATAAAAAATAGGGCTGGGGGTGTAGTTCAGAGGTGGAATGTCTTGTGTTCAATCCCCAGTACAAAAATAAATAAAGTGTCCAGAAAATGAAGGAGGAAAGAAGCAAAGAGATTTTGAGCAAAATGAAGGAGTCAATAAATGAATTAAAGACCTCAATATAAACCACCTCTGTCAGGCTAGACCACATGAAAAACAGAGTATCACTCTTGGAAGACAATTCAAAACTGAAAATACAGCCAATAGAGGGTATAGCTCGGAGGTAGAATGCCCCTGAGTTCAATCCCCAGTACCGCAAAAAAAAAAAAGAAAAGAAAATACAGCCAATAATCTAGAGAAGACAATACAATAAAACAAACTGAACATCCAAGAAATATGGGACAATATGAAACATCCTAACTTATGGATAAAAGGTATTGAAGAAGGTCTAAAAGCACAAACCAAGAGTATCAGGGCCAGCCGGGCGTGGTGGCGCATGCTTGTAATCCCAGCATTTGGGAGGCTGAGACCTGAGGATCCGGGTTCGCGGCCAGCCTCAGCTACCTAGTGAGACACTCTGCAACTTAGTGAGACCCGGTTTCAAAATAAAGAATAAAAATAGGGCTGGGGGTGTAGCTCGGAGGTAGAATGCCCCTGAGTTCAATCCCCAGTGCCACAAAAAAAAAAAAAAAAGGGTATCAGGAACCTCTTCAGAGGAATAATTTCAGAGAATTTTCCAAACACAGAATAAGACTTGGACATCCACATACAGGAGACATTTAGAACACCATTAAGAAAAGAACAAAGAAAGACATCCCCCCGTGGTGGTGCACACTTGTAATCCCACTACTTGGGAGGCTAAGACAGGAGGATCGCAGGTTCGTGGCCAGAAACAGCAATAAAAAGCCCAAGTCCTGCCGGGCGTGGTGGCGCACGCTTGTAATCCCAGCATTCGGGAGGCTGAGACCGGAGGATCCGGGTTCGCGGCCAGCCTCAGCTACCTAGTGAGGCACTCCGCAACTTAGTGAGACTCGGTTTCAAAATAAAGAATAAAAGAATAGGGCTGGGGGTGTAGCTCGGAGGTAGAATGCCCCTGAGTTCAATCCCCAGTACCGCAAAAAAAAAAAAAAAAAAAAAAAAAGCCCAAGTCCAGATGGATTTCCAGTTGAATTCTACAAAATCTTTACAGAAGAACTAAACTCAATACTTCACAAGTTATTCCATGAAATCAAAAGAGATGGAATTCTTCCAAATTCCTTCTATGAGGCCCACTTCATCCTAATAGCAAAACCAAATAAAGACGCCTCAAGAAAAGAAAATTACAGACCAATATCATTGATGAACATAGATGCAAAAATTCTAAACAAAATACTAGCCATGTGCACTTAAAATTACATCAAGAAATTAGGCATGGACTGGTCATGGTAGCACATGCTTGTAATCCCAGGACTTGGGAGGCTGAGACAGGAGGATTGCAGGTTCAAAGTCATCTTCAGCTACTTAGTGAGACCCTCCACAACTTAGTGAGACTCTATTTCAAAATAAAGAATAAAAAACAGGGCTGGGAATGTAGCTCAGAGGTAGAATGCCCCTGAGTTCAATCCAAAGTACCACAAAAAAAAAAAAAAAAAAAAAAAAAAAAAAAAAAAAAAAAAAAAAAAAAAAAAAAAAAGAAACTGGGCTTGGTGGTGCACGCTTATAATCTCAGTATTTGGGAAGCTGAGACAAGAGGATTGCAGGCTCATAGCCAGCCTCAGCAATTTAGTGAGACAGTTTCAAAATAACGAATAAAGCTGGGCATGGTGGGGTGTACTTGTAATCCCAGTACTTGGGAAGCTGAGACAGGAAGATCCCAGGTTTGTGGCCAGCCCCTGCTACTTAGTGGCTATTTCAAAATAAAAAATAGGGCTGGGGGGTGTAGCTCAGAGGTAGAATGTCGCTGGATTCAATCCCCAGTATTGCCAAAAAGAAAAAAAGAAAAAAAAAAAAAAAGAGTAACATATAGGGCTGGGTAGAATGCCCCTGGGTTCAATCCCCAGTACCACAAAAACAAAACCACATTAAGAGCCGGGCGTGGTGGCGCACACTTGTAATCCCAAGTGCTTCCCAGGCCGAGACCAGAGGATCTAGGTTCGTGGCCAGTCTCAACTATGGAGGCCTTCTGCAATTCAGTGAGACACTGTTTCAAAATAAAGAATAAAAAATAGGGCTGTGAGTATAGCTCAGAGGTAGAATGCCCCTGGGTTCAATCCGCAGTACCGTAAAAAAGCAAAATAAAAGAAAAAAAAACCACAGCAAGAAAATTGTACACCATGACCAAGTTGGTTTCATCCCAGGAAAGCAAGGGTGGACAAAAATCAATATATGTTATTCACCACATAAATAGAACTAACAAAGATCACACGATCACTCAATAGATGCTGAAAAAGCATTAGACAAAATCCAACACCCACTCTCCACTTGTGTTAATAACACTGCATTAGAAGACATCATTAAGCCGGGTGTGGTGGCGCACACTTGTAATCCCAGCATTTGGAAGGCTGAGACCGGAGGATCCGGGTTCGCGGCCAGCCTCAGCTACCTAGTGAGGCACTCTGCAACTTAGTGAGACCCTGTTTCAAAATAAAGAATAAAAAATAGGACTGGGGGTATAGCTCAGAGGTAGAATGCCCCTGAGTGCAATCCCCAGTACCGCAAAAAAATAAAAAAAATAAAAAAAAGAAGACATCATTAAGGCAATATACAATAAACCCAAAGCCAATATAATTTTTTTTTTTTTTTTGCGGTACTGGGGATTGAACTCAGGGGCATTCTACCTCTGAGCTACACCCTCAGCCCTATTTTTTATTCTTTTTTTTTTTTTTTTTTTTTTTTGCGGTACTGGGGATTGAACTCAGGGGCATTCTACCTCCAAGCTACACCCCCAGCCCTATTCTTTATTTTGAAACCGAGTCTCACTAAGTTGCGGAGTGCCTCACTAGGTAGCTGAGGCTGGCCGCGAACCCGGATCCTCCGGTCTCAGCCTCCCGAATGCTGGGATTACAAGCCTGCGCCACCAGGCCTGGCCCTTTATTCTTTATTTGGAAACAGGGTCTCACTAAGTAGCTGAGGCTGTGTGCATGTAAACATGATTTACGTTATGATGTGAGAATACAGTACACTGGTAGATGCATATTAAAAAAATTATAGCCAGTATACTATGGCATAAAAGCCTAAGAAAAGACAAAGAAAACTGTCATCATTTACAGACATGAGTACGTGTAAAAAGAAAAGTTTCCAGTACCCCCAAAGTAAATATTAGAATGAATGAATGATTTTAGCAGGGTAGACAGATTTACAGATATACGCGTATAAAACACATACATGTAAGTGTATATACACACATTCCCAGGACATGGCGCAGTGGTACGTACCTATTGAGCTCCCGGATGGCCCGGAGTCTGCGTATATAGCGACGGCAACTGGGCAGAATAGAGAGGTGATGAGCGTGCAGGGTGAGAAAGAAGCATTCCGTAGGGAATTTCGGCTCAGAAAATGGAGGCTGATCTCCATCTAGGAAAAATAACATGGTTCCCTAAGTAAAATCTATTAAAAGTCTAAGTCAGGGAATAAAGCTCAATTCAGAAGGGAAAATTATACTTGAAATTTTTAGAAGTTTAAGTTGTTTAATTATAAATTTAAGTGATGTTATTAGCAAAACCAAATTCTTATGAACTCTATTTAATGACCAGGTGTCCTAACCCATCTGATTAAAATGTCTACATATAGCTAGGCACAGTGGCACACACCTGTGATCCCAGTACTTGGGAGGCTGAGACAGGAGAATCGCAGGTTCAAGGACAGCCACAGCAAGTAGTGAGACTCTCATCAACCTAGCGAGACCCTGTTTACAAATAAAAAATAAAATAGGGCTGGGGGTGTAGCTCGAAGGTAGACTGCATCTGGGTTCAATCTCCAGTATCACAATAAAATAAAATGTCTACATATAGCTGGACATGGTGGCAGATGCTTGTAATTCCAGTACTTGGGAGGCTGAGACAGGAGGATCACAGATTTGCAGCCAACCTCAGCTACTTAGTGAGGTCCTCCGCAACTTAGCGAGACCTTGCTTCAAAAATTAAGAATAAAATATAGGGGTGGAGGTGTAGCTCGGAGGTAGAATTCTCCTACATTCAATATCCAATACTGGGGGGAAAAAAAAGTGTCTACATATACTTCATCAAAAAAACCAAAACAAAACAAAAACTCAGCCAGGTACGATGGAGCATGCTTGTAATCCCAGTACTTGGGAGGTTGAGACCAGAGGATCTGGGAGAATCCGGGTTCGCCACCAGCCTCAGATACTTAGTGAGGCTCTCGGTAACTTAGTGAGATCCTATTTCAACATAAGGAATAAAAAATAGGACTGGGGGTGTAGCTCGAAGGTAGAATGCCCCTCCTCAGTACTGCAAATAAATAAATAAATTAATTAATTAATTTTTTTTTTTTTTGAGCCAGTCATGGTGGCACACATCTGTATTCCCAGAACTTGGGAGGCTAAGACAAGAGGATCACAGATTCGAGGCCAGCCTCAGTAACTTAGCGAGATAATTTCAAAATAAAAAATAAAATAGGGCTGGGGGTGTAGTTCACAGGTAGACTACCACTGGGTTAACCCTCAATTCCTCCCACTACCCCCTTCAAATTTATTTATTTATTTATTTTTTGGTACTGGGGATTGAACTCAGGGGCATTCTACTTCTGAGCTACACCCCCAGCCCCATTTTTTATTATTTATTTTGAAACAGGGTCTCACTAAGTTGTGGAGAGCCTCACTAGGTAGCTGAGGCTGGCTGCAAACTCAGATCCTCCAGTCTCAGCCTCCCAAATGCTGGGATTACAGGCGTGTGCCACCACGCCCAGCTACAAATTTTTTTATTTTGAGACAGGGTCTTGCTAAGTTTTCCAGGGCGGCCACGAACCTGCTCCTGTCTGAGCTCCCAGGTATTAGTATTACAAGCATATGCCACCACACCCAACTACAATTTTATAATATTTATATTTTGTGGTACTGAGGATAGAACCCAGGGGCATTCTACCTCCAAGCTACACCCCGAGCCCCATTTTTTTATCCTTTACTTTGTAAAAGGGTCTCACTAAATTGCAGAGGGCCTCACAAAGTAGTTGAGGCTGGCTGGGAACCTGTGATCCTCCTGTCTCAGCCTCCCAAGTACTGGGATTACAAGTGTGCGAAACCACACCTGGCTCGCCATAGGATTTTTATATCTGTCACTAAATGTTTTACATTACTGAAAAGAAAGATTAATAATCATCACATGCTCAAAATACTCATTTTTTAAAAAATCACTCACTAATGTCTATGAAAAATTTATGAGAATTTTCGTTGGTACAGTATGTGTAACTACTAAATTGCTACTATCTTTTTTTTGTACTGAGGATTAAAATCAGGGGCATTCCACCAATGAGCTACACTCCCAGCCCTTTTTATATTTTGTTTTGAAACAGAGTTTCACTCAGCTGCGGAGAGTCTTGCTACTTGATGAGGCTGTCCTGGAACCTGCAATCTCCTGTTTCAGACTCCCAACTATTGGATTACAAATGTGCACCACTATGCCTGGCTCATCAATTTTATTTCTTCAGTATAATTCCATCCATTTCTTCTACGTATCTATTTGTTTTGCCTAATCCAAACAAGGCTTTTTCACTGTATCAATTTTCATTACACAAGTTCGTTCTGTGGAGAAGTGCTAACGCCTGAGGACTCGCTAGCATAATAAAAGGCGGCGCCTCATGACCTCGCAAGGAGCACACCACTCACAGAGTTCCGTCAGCCAGTCATTCACATCCTCCATCGTTGCGTTCACTCGGGTCTCATCATTTGGGAGAGTAATCCGACATCGTGGGTGGAATATGTATGTGGGATCAACTGTTTCTAACTTGATTTTTGTACTTAGCTGCTGTAGTACCCAGAGGAAATTCAACATAAATCCATCTGTAGATACCAATCTATCATCTGCCTGTAAAGTATGAAAAAAATTAAACAATGGTATGAATAGAAATTTTGGCACATTATATGAAAGCAAACTGAACCTTTACACATGAGCATATCCTAAAGTGAAAGCAAGGACGTATGTCATCACCCTTGTCATTCCTTCAGCAGGTGCTAGCTCCGAGAGTCAGCAACTGGGAGGTTTTTTGTTTTGTTTTGTTTGTGTGTGTGTGTGTTACTAGAGATTGAACCCACAGAAATTCTACTTCCGACCGACATCCCCAGCCTTATTTTAGTTTTATTTAGAAACAAGGTCTCACTAGGTTGATGAGTTTCATTACTTGCCAAGGCTGTCTTAGCCTCCCAAGTACTGGGATTATAGGCGTGGGCTTATAATCTGCTCAAAACCACCAGAACAACATAGTTCTAATTACTACATGATGTAGTTTTTGTAGTTGACATTAGCATAGTCCTGTATTAATAATATCCCAGTTATAAGAATGATACACCAGTTGAGTGATCACTATGTGATAAACATTATTCTAACAGATTTATACATAATAAACACCCACATGTTAGGTAGCATTATTAACACCATTTTGCAGATGAGGACACTGAAGCCCCAAAGGATCTAAGGCACCACTTTTTTTTTTTTTTTTCTTCAGAACTGGGGATTGAACTCAGGCATTCTACCTCCAAGATACACTCCCAGTCCTATACTAAGTGGCAGAGTCCTTCACTAAGTAGCTGAGGCTGGCCGAGAACCCAGATCCTCCGGTCTCGGCCTCCCAAATGCTGGGATTACAAGCATGCGCCATCATCCCCGGCTTGGGCCCCACTTTTTTTGGGGGGGGGGGGG
>PVLC010029567.1:0-20113 GCA_004027655.1 Graphiurus murinus
TTTTTTTTTTTTTTTTTTTTTTTTTTTTTTTTTTTGCGGTACTGGGGATTGAACTCAGGGGCATTCTACCTCCGAGCTACACCCCCAGCCCTATTTTTTATTCTTTATTTTGAAACCGAGTCTCACTAAGTTGCGGAGTGCCTCACTAGGTAGCTGAGGCTGGCCGCGAACCCGGATCCTCGGGTCTCAGCCTCCCAAAATTTTTATTCTTTATTTTGAAACAGGGTCTCACTAAGTTGCAGAGGGCCTCACTAAGTAGCTGAGGCTTGCCACAAAACTGTGATCCTCTTGTCTCAGCCTCCCAACAAATGGGATTACAAGTTTGCACCACCACAATCGGCTCTGCTCTTTTTTTTTTCCAGACAGAGTCTCATTAAGTTGTCCAGGCTGGCCCCAAATTGCCATCCTCCTACTGGAGGATGGCTTCTGGAGTTGCTGGGATTATAGCCATGCCCTACCATGCTTGGCCAGAGAGCTATAATAAAAGGTTGTGGTGTAGGGCTGGTGTCCAGTCCAAGGATTGTTAAACATTAAGTCCTTGAATAGGATCTAGGAAATTTAAATGGTGGCATGGGTGTCCTTTTTCCTGAAAGAGAGTTCGTAAATCTCATCAGATTCTTTTTTGTGTGTGTGTGTGTGTGTGTGTGTGTGTGTGTGTGTGTGTGTGTGTGGTACTGGGGATTGAACTCAGGGGCATTCTACCTCCGAGCTATACCCCCAGCCCTATTTTTTATTCTTTATTTTGAAACCGAGTCTCACTAAGTTGCGGAGTGCCTCACTAGGTAGCTGAGGCTGGCCGCGAACCCGGATCCTCTGGTCTCAGCCTCCCGAATGCTGGGATTACAAGCGTGCGCTACCACGCCCGGCTCATCAGATTCTTGAAAGAGTTTTGGCATTATCAAAGTGAAACAAAACTAGAATCAGCACGCACACAAACCACAACAGTGATTTAGTCTAATCTTTTCACTTAATGATAATTAAACTGAGGCTCCAATACAGCAAACTATTTGCCTGAGGTCACATAGCTAGAGGCAGAGCCCAGTGCAGAAAGAGCTGGGTGATGTGCTCGGTAGGGAAGGAGAAGCTACTGACTTGTAGTTTGGGGTACTTCCTATTACAGGAAGCCAGGCAGAGAACCATTATATCCAGGAACAGTGGTTGATTCTCTGTATGTATGTAATTATGTGTGTGTTTTAGAGACATGGAGACTTGAAGGAACAGAGGCAGGTGGATGTAAAGGACAGAACAGACATAATGTCAGGACTTTGAGAGGGCAGCCACAGTGGGGCCTTGGGGACAAAGTCAGTTCCCAAGGAGGTAGTGGCTGTCGCGGGGGTGAGGTTGCCGCAGAGCAGACCTGGCTGATGAAGTCTTGGAGGTCACAGGAAAGCAAGGTCCAGGGTGTAGCCTGCAGGGTGAGCAGAGTGCCCCCTGCAATTCTGAGTGGAACCCTGGGCAGCCACGGCCCTTCCCTCTGCCCTCCATCTGCTGGTGACCTTGCTGTCTCTTCCCAACCTGCTCCTTCTCTGGCTTCTCAGGCTGCAGTTCCACGCTCAGTCAGAGCAGCCGTGCAGAAGAGCGCAGGAAGCTGGGAGCTGCCATTTGCTGAGCGCCAGTCAAAGCAGGGGCCTGGCAAAGGCTTACCCGGGTTATATTACTTAATCCCCACAACCACCTGGCGAGGTGGGTATTTTATAGAAAAGTAAATAAGTCTGCAGAGATTAGGTGATTTACCCAAGGTCACAGAGCACAGGTTTTGTGTGCACAAGAATTAAGTCCACATATGAGTTTTGAGAAAAAAAGCCATGCTCTTCCTGCTCCTCACACCTCAATGGTCTTATTCTTGCACCTCCTGGAGCCTCCAGTGCCTTTTTGATCTCTTTTCCATCTCTGCCCAGCCTGAATTCAAGGCTTGTCTTATGGAGCCTCACCAGTGTTGAATCAGGCCGCCTAGCTCTGCTGCCTGGGATTTTGCAGAGGGTGATGTGACCACTTGGATGCTCTTGAGGTCCAGGCCTCCACAGTGCAGTGCACGATTCCAGGAAATGTCATCAATATGGTCACACGTGCAAATCGCGCCCCCTGGTGTAGTGATGCGCACAGCCTAAGCTCCTGGATGTGAGGTTCTGGTATGGAACTAGCAAACATGCCGAAGAAAGGATATCGAGAGGTCAAGGTTGTAGTCAATGTGATTAAATCTGGCTCTCTGGTACATTCCACTCCATATAGAAACATTCCTGAAACCATTATTCTCAGCTGCCTGCACAGAGTAAGACATCTTCCAGGGCAGGGTGCCCAGAAGCAAAGGTCTGATGCTTTTTAAACTGTTTTAGTCTGACACAAACGCTAGTAACCCAGAACATTCCATTTTGCACAAATCTCTATAAAGTATACTTCTCAGGCAATGCTGTGGCAGCCAAGCCATTTGCAGCCTGGCGCTCAGGTCCTCCTCCAGCTCTCCCGAAGGCGGCACCCTGTGGCTGTGCTCTGTCTCACAAGCTCCTTGTACCCAGTGATGGCTATTTGGCCTTTCTTCTTTTTCTTTTCTTTTTTTTTTTTTTTTTTTTGTGGTACTGGGGATTGAACTCAGGGGCATTCTACCTCCGAGCTACACCCCCAACCCTATTTTTTATTCTTTACTTTGAAACAGGGTCTCACTAAATTGCAGAGTGCCTCACTAGGTAGCTGAGGCTGACCAAGAACTCAGATCCTCCGGTCTCAGTCTCCCAAATGCTGGGATTACAAGTGTGCGCCACCACACCTGGCTTATTTGGCCTTTCTTTAAATGTGTCTGTTGGTTTCTTTGGAGTATTCCGTGACATACTTTGGTTGAGTGTTCCTAGCCACCCCTCATGGAGCAGGGCTTGTCCGTTTATGCTCTGATGGCTCCCAAGCTCCCTGTGGAAGTCATTGCTCCCCTCAGGACATTGTCACAGCAAGGTTACTGCCAGGAGTAGCACAGTGCCAGGACACGAGTGTGAGCCTCCTCCCTCCTTCCTGCTGTCTGGTTCTCAGGGCAGTATTTATCATGGTGTCGAAGGGACTGCATTTTGTTCCTCTAGTGGCAACTTCATCATTAGCTGGCAATTTCTATTGTCCTTGAACTTTCTCTGCCACCCACTCTTTGTTCTCTGGATTCTCTGAATCACCTGATTCTGCTTGGCTGCTCATCTTGAAGACAGGTACATTTGGTTGGAGGCAATAGAGACCCCAGATAATGTTGACATAAAACAGGAGAATTGGTTTTCTTTGGTTTTAAATACGTGGAGCCATCAGTGGGACAGGCTCCTATCTTTTTATTCCACCAGCCCTGTCTGCATCTGCTGTGGCATTTCAGCCAGTAGGAAGGAGAAGGGGGAAGGAGAAGGAAGCCTCCTTTCCTCTTGAGTGCACGCTGATCACCCCTTATCTGCGATTTCACTTTCCCAGGTTTCAGTTACCTGTTGTCAACATGGAAAATTCCAGAAATAATTCAAAGTTTTAAACAACGTTGAAAAGTGTATTGTTATAGTTTTTCTATCTTATTGTTAGTTATTGCTGTTAATCTCTTACTGTGTCTAATTTCTAAAGCAAACTTTCTCATAGTTATGTCTCAGGAAAGGTGTGGGACATATAGGATTTGGTCTTGAGGTTGAGGCTTCCACTGGGGTCTTGGAACAGCCCCACAGATAGGGCGACTGCTTCGTGACCTGGAAGGTACACACATTGCTTCTGCTCACCTCCCTTTGGCACTGTGGCTGCAGGAGAGGCTGGGAACTGGGTCTTATTCAGGCAGCCAGGTGGCCAGCCAAGGATTCTGGTGTGTGGAAAAGGGCAGGATGGCATCTCTGCCACTGGCCTGGTCCATGGTGTGGGGCGGAGCTCCCAGGACCTCCATTTCCACAGGGGGGCTCGGAAGCATCCTGGTTGTGAAATGACACTGCCACCTCCTCCTGATTCTCTGGATACACCTCTTCTCACAACGATTCTCTCCCCGCCGGTACTCTAGCCAGGCCTTTTAAGTCCTCTCCTCACAAGCTTCAGACTTGGTCTACAAAAGCTTGTAGGAGCACAAACATTTTTGAACAGCTCAGGACCACCCTAAGATGACCCCATGTGGGACTCCACCGTGTGCTGCTTGGCCCTGCCCTGCTCCCTCATTCTCCTTTGTGGTACCTGGTCTCCTCTGCGCAGACGGCTGGGTTCAGGTTGTCCTGGCCTCAGTTCCCTACTGCAATAGTGTATTGCTGGCCTGGCATGGTGATGCATGCCTGTAACTCCAGTACTTGGGAAGCTGAGACAGGAGGATTGCAAGTTCAAGGCTAGACTCAGAAACTTAACAGGACCCTGTTTAAAAAAAAAAATTAAAAAGGGTATATATCTTGGAGGTAGAACACCCCTTGATTCAGTCCGTAGTAACACACACACACACACACACACACACACACACACACACACACACACACTTGTGTATTGCTGGTTAACATCTGTCCTCATCACTTTAACTAGTGTCTGGCTTTGTTCATCTTTGATACCTCCCACCATTCTTCCCTTGGTGGGGCTGGATTTCAAGATTCTCCAAAACCAAAGGTGCCTTGGAGATTATGGGATGCTTAAGTCTGTCCAGAGTCTTTTTTTTTTTTTTTTAAATGTGTGATACTGAGGATTGAATACATACAGGGGCATTCTACCTCTGAGCTACAACCGCAGCCCCTTTTCATTTTTCTATTTTGAAACAGGGTCTTGCTAAGTTATTGTGCTCTGGCCTCAAACCTGTGATTCTTCTGTCTCAGCTTCCCAAGTACTGGGATTACAGGCATGCACTACTGCACCTGGCTTCGAATCCACTATTGCCTTGAATGGGGTGCTGAGCCACTAGCTTCATAGATTCTGTAGTCAGTATGGCTGGAATGATGGAGAAACCCTGACTGGAGTAATGTCCACACCCAGCCCTTTGCCCGCCTCCTTGTTTAGGGTTGCCACTCAGGTGAGGTGGAAGTGCGGTTCCCCCTTTACCTCTCTATGGCTTTTGCACGCTCCTCCTGCTTTAGGAGGTGGTGTGTGTTTGCCTCTCCGAAGTGGCCCATCTTTTACCTCTCCTGCTGCCTCCTGCAGATGGCATACGGGGGAGGAAGTGCAGGTTGTGTGCAGAGAAGGCCACCCATACCTGTGGTACCGGACATTCTATCTCTGAGCTACACCCCCAGCCCTATTTTGAAATAGGGTCTCACTAAGTTGTGCAGGGCCTAAGTAGCTGAGGCTAGCTGCGAACTTGTGATCCTCCTGTCTCAGCTTCCCAAGTACTGGGATTACAAGTGTGCACCACCATACCTGGCTCATGGGTTGAGTTTCTCAATGGAAGCAACAGTTGCAGTTTTCCACACGTCAAGGCGGGGTCGTTGGCCAGGACCCCACAGTTGTCACTGCAGCAGATTCCATTCAAACAAGACAATGGTTCTGTGACATGAAAATGGCTCTTCCAATTGCAGTGCATCGTTTACATGTGCACGGGCTGGTTCTGGAGTATTATTGCTCACTCTTAATATACACACATGAGACCTGCATATTACCCATGGGTCTCATATTACCCTATGAGACCACCAGCTTCATAGGCAGGTGCATCCAGGACCTGCCCCAGCCCTCATCCTGCAGTGTGGTGCCATGCCTCCAGTGTCCTGATTCTTTCTAAACCCAAGTCCACCAGGGGAGAGGATCTGCCTGTGCATTTCAGTGGCTCGGGGGTGTCCTTAGGTGAGCACCGATGTGGTCTGAAGTGTGGGGTGCTCGCTTGCTCTTCATAGCAACTGCCCCTCAAGGAATTTTCCTTGGTGATCTTACCCTGGGTCTCCTGGGCCCCAGAACATTCTGCTGTCCTCGTGGTGATGATTTTGGAATTTCGGTAGATATTTGGGTCATGGCTTCCTCTTGGTTGCTGCTTCAGAGATGGCAGGGCTTATCGGCTGGCTGCCTCTCTGTCAGAGCACACATCACGGTCCTCGTCTTGACACCTGCTCTGTTCCTGGGGCAAAGTGTGGCACAACTATAACTCAAGGGAGGGCACTGCAATCAGCTTAAACACCTTTCTTGGCCAAGGCAGGTTGTTTTGTACTCATTCATTTACTTGTTCAGCTCTTTAGGCCCTGGGGATACCACAGAGAAGAAAATAAAGTAATGATGAGGACCTAGGTCGTCCAAACCCCTGCTTCTGTGTGATCTTTGCAGGTTGTGATGATGAGTGTAAACCACTTCTGATGGGTGGAGCAACTTGCAGGTGTCAGGGTGACTTACTCAGCCACAAAGGGTGGGTCTACATCAGCCCCCTCTCTTGGCACAGGCTTTCCTGCTGGCTTCTGGGGCATGGGATAGAGCAGGTGTCCTCTGAAACACTTACTCCAATCAAATACCTGCTCCAGAGGTGGGTGACAAGGTCCCTTGGAATGCCTGTATTCTCAGGGCCAAAGGCCTTGGAATGTCGTCCCCAGCTGGCTGGACTGAGACCTTCATGTAGGCTCCCTGTTTCCTGGTGGTCCTGAGGCCAAGCCTCACCTTGGAAGTGCACTTGCTTCTGAGTTTCCAGGTCCTTGGTAGGGGTTGCGGAGGATGCAGATGGACAGCTTCTCTTCTTTCTCTTCTTCATGGACAGCACGCTGTTGCCTGAGCCTCAGTGGCTGGGTTTGCCCATGTGCCCATTACTGATGCTAGCCATCTGCTTCACTGCTGGGATGCCCCTTGGTGGAGCTGGCTGGACCTCCAGTTCCTTGCAGGCTCCTTTTCAAACTGGGAAAGCAGGATCTAGCTGAGGATGACCTAGCAGAAGGCTGGGCAGGTCTGTGGGAATCCTTCTTTATACTGAGAGGTCATTAGCACCATGGATTGCCTGTAGCTCCCATCCCTGGCTTGTATGCTGTCCCAGTACCTTGGGATGCAAATGGCATTTAGTTTTCCAGGCCAAGGATGCTAACCAGGTGATAGAGATAGGCATTCTCATCCCTATATAAGACTTATAAGGTTGGTCTTTTCCTGAATAGTTCAGAGCTAACCTAATAATCCCTCTCACTGTTGCTGCAGGCCAGAAGAGTAGAGCAAATCTTTTTCCCTGAGACCCCATGGGCTCTGGAACATTTTCCATAAGCTGTCCTGAAGTTTTATCATTCTGTGGGTCTGCAGGTTAGATTAGAAGGAGGAACAAGAGCCAGAGTTTTTGGAAGAGTTGGAAGTTGGGTTAGGATTGTAGCTCAGAAGCAGCACAGTTGTCAAGGATGCATGAGGCCCTGGGTTCCATCCCTCGCACTGCAAAAAACAAAACAAAACAAGTGAGATTAGCCAGTCACAGAAAGTGAAGGGTCATATGTTTTCTCTCACATGCGGAAGCTAGGGAGTAACTTTTGATAATGGAGGAGAAACTCCAGTGGAGTCAGGGAGGTGGTCTAAGGGAGAGAGGGAGAGGAAGTGCCCTGGCTGGCGGGGGTTGGGAACGGAGGACCGAGGCGGCTTAACCTAAAGGAATGAATCAAACAAGCGACGCGAAAGAATGGAGGCAAGACAGGATTCTGATCAAGCCTCAATTTTTATTAAAGAAAGGCTGCTTAAGTAGCTAGAGGTGAGGGGTGGGGTCAGGGAGGTCAGGTAAGCTTATGTGGGCTTGCAGGATAGGTCAAGGCTGACCGTGTCCTTATCAAGTAAAGGCCTCAGTGGGATAACAGATAGAACCGGTTTCTGCATAGTCATTGTGACTGTTGAGGGGAATTCCCCCAAAGTGTGAATTCCGGCTCTGACCAGCCTTCCGGCCCCCAACAAGGAAGATCAATGAAGGAATCATTTCCATTGACATTATCTACATATGTGAGAATACCAATGTTCCTCTTAATACCTTGTGTGGGGAAAGTGGGGAGGGGGGACGAAGCGGGGGAAGCCCAAAAAGTGCTGTGTGTGTGTATGTCACCATCACCATGAACTGCATTGTTATGGGAGACTATAATGCACCTATAAAAGTATAAAAATAAATCAAACAATATCTCTTTCCAGGAGATGCCGACTGTGATAGCCAAGCCTCTGAAATCCTTCACTATATCACCTGGGGTCATCTGAGAATTTACCTGTCTGAGATCCTGTATACAAAAGGTGTTTGAATTCTGATGAATTGGCCCGTTGGGACTGCTATCCCCTTGTGTCAGTGAGTATTCTCACTGCTGTGACCCCAAATAACTGACCACACAGCTTAGAGAAAGGAAGATTTATTTGCTCACAGTTCTGGAGATTTCAGGGGTTCAGTCCAGGTCAGGTCATTTACATCAGTAGAGCCTAGAACGTGGCAGTGAGAGACAGAAAGAGGGAGAGAGCAAGCCCTCTGCTCTCACATCATGGGAGCTGGATGCATGAACAGGAGAGGGAGGGAGGGAAAGGGAGAGAGAGAGAGAGAGAGAGAGAGAGAGAGAGAGAGAGAGAGAGAGAGAGAAGGGAGAAAGAGAAAGTGCACTAGCTCTCACAAGGGGATTCAGAGACCTGAGCACAGTCTCCAAACTCACACACCCAGGAATCCACCTCCTCTAGCCACAGCTCACCTGTCTAGGTTACTACTCAGTAAATTCATTACAATAGATTTATCCACTGATGAGATTATAACCCTCATGACTTGATTATACCAACTATGAACATTAATACATGAGCTCTTCAGGGGACATTCTATATACAAACCATGACACTTCTGTAGAGGACAGTATGTCTATTTATTTATGTTCTATTCCCTCTCTCCTCTTTCCTCCCCCATTTCTTTCTTTCATGCTAGGGATTGAACCCAGCACAAAACCTTTGAAGAGAATCCCCAACCTTTTTATTAACCTTTAAACTTTAAAGAAAATCCCAACCCTATTTATTTTTTATTTTGAAACAGGGTCTTGTTAAGTAGCTGAGGGTTTCAGTAAGCTGATGAAGCTGGCCTTGAACTTGTGATCCTCTCTTCCCAGTGTCTAGAATTACAGTATTAGAATTAGAGTATTAGAATTACAGATGCACACCACCATGCCTGGCTGTCTTCTATAATCCCTTTCAGCAATGTTTTATAGTTTTTATTGTGTAAGTCTTTTACCTCTGTGGATTAATTAATTTCCAGGTGTTTTATTATTTTTGATGCTATTATAATTAGAACTGTTTTCATGCTTTTCAGACTCATTGTTAGGGCATAGAAATACAGCTGGTTTGTATGCATTGACTTTGTATTCTATTATTTTGCTGAATTGATTTATTAGTTCTAGCTCTCTTTGTGTGTGGAATATTTAGGAGTTTCTGCTGATAAGATCCATCATCTGTGAACAGAGATAATTCTACTTCATACTTTCCATACTTCATAGATGGCTGCTATTTTACTTGTCCAATTTCTTGGGTTAGAAGTTCCAGTCCTGTGTTGAAGACATGTGGCAAAAGTGGTCACCTTCTATGTTCCTGGTGTTAGAGGAACAGCTTTCATCTCTTTCCATTGTATAGGATGCTCACTGTGGGTATTTCATATATGGCTTCCACTATATAGAAGTAATTTTATTCCACTCTTAGTGTGTTGAGTGCCTTTATCTTGAAAGTGTGTTGAATGTCAGAAACATTTTCTTCATTGATTAAGAATCTTATATGTTTTTTTCCCCTTCATTCTGTTCATGTGCTGTACTACATTGATCAGTTCTTTATATTTGAAACAACCTTGGTCTATTATTAAGTATGTAACTGCTTATAATTGTTATATCTTCTTTTTTTTTTTTTGCGGTACTGGGGATTGAACTCAGGGGCATTCTACCTCCGAGCTATACCCCAAGCCCTATTTTTTTATTCTTTATTTTGAAACCGAGTCTCACTAAGTTGCGGAGTGCCTCACTAGGTAGCTAAGGCTGGCAGTGAACCCGGATCCTCCGGTCTCAGCCTCCCGAATGCTGGGATTACAAGCGTATGCCACCACGCCCGGCTTCTTATATCTTCTTGATGTATTGAACTTACATTAACATGTGATGTCTTTATTTGTGTCTTATAACCTCTTTTATCCCTTTAAAGTAATTTTCTTGGTGTTTGTGCGGCCACTTTTACTCTTATTACTATTTGCATGGAATATCTTTTGTTGTACTGACTTTCAGTCTATTTGTGTCTTTGGAGTTTAAGTGAGCCTCTGGAGTTTAAGTGAACCTCTTATAGACAACATATAGTTGGCTTATTTTTTTTTTTTTGAGGGCTTAAGACATTTAAATTTAAAGTAATTACTGTTAAGGAGGGACTTACTTATTCTATTCATGTGTGTGTGTGTGAGGGGTACTGGGGATTGAACCCTGAGGCATACTACTTCTGAGGTACACCACCAGCACTATTTTATTTTGAAATAGGATCTCACTAAGTTGCAGAGGGCCTTACCAGGTTTCTGAGGCTGGCCATGAACCTGCAATCATCCTGTCTCAGCCACCTAAATACTGGGATTACAGGTGTGCATCACCGTGCCTGACTTCTGCTATTCATTTTCTATGTGTTATATAGTTTGATTTCTGGCATTACTGTCTTCTTTTGAGCTTAGTTATATTTTATAGTGAAACATTTAAATCCCTTTCATGTATATATTTTCTTTACAGTCTCCATGGGGATTAAATTTAACATCCCAACATTATAATACTCTAGTTTGAAATTTTACCAGTTTAATTTCAATAACATATAAAATCCTTCTTTACAGTTTTGTCTCTAACTCATTCTGTTGTTGATAGCACAAATTTTGTCTTTATAAATTATATGTGTCCAATCATAATGTAATATTTTTGAGTTAGCAGGGATTAAATCCAGGGATTTATACATGCTAAACAAGCATGCTTCCATTGAGCTACATTCCTAACCCCTAATGATTCTTTTAAATGCATTAGTTACTTAAATGGTGTAGAAAATAAATTATGAACTTATAAACCAAAGTTACAGTAATACTAGCATTTAGATTCATACAGAATGCAAAATATGAAGTTAGAAATCATGTTGTAAAATGTTAGCTTTTTACTTTTATCAAGACCACTATTTCTTCATAGAGCGTGAAGTTACTTACTGTCTAGTGTCTTATTTCACCTCTTAGAATGCCCTTGAGAGGTTTTTTTTTAAACATAGCTCATCTAGTGATAATGAAGTTTCTCAGCTTTTTACTTAACTGGGAATATTTTAATTCCTTCTTACTTTAGAATGATAATTTTGCCAATATAGAATTCTTGATTGACAGTTTTTTTTTCTTTTAGGACTTTGAATATATCAACCAACTGTCTTCTGGTCTTCAAAGTCTCTGATTAGAAATGTGCTGTTAATCTTATCGAGAATCTCTTGTATGTCCCTTGTATGTGATGAGCCACTTCTTTCTTACTGGTTTTAAGATTCTCTATTTTATCTTTCAAAAGTATAATTATAGCCATGCCTGCCTATAATTAAACTGTATGCCTGAAATCTCAGTACTTGGGAGGCTGAGACAGGAGGATTGCAGGTTCGAGGACAGTATCAGCAAGTAGTGAAAATGTCAACAACTTAGTGAGACCCTGTTTCAAAATAAAAATAAAATAGGGGTGGGGGTGTAGACCAGAGGTAGAATGCCCTGGATTCAATCCCTGACACAAAACAAACAAACAAACAAACAAACAAAAACTTTGATTTTTTTCATTGTGGCCAACAGAACAGAAAACCACTGAGGCCCAGCCAAGCTGGACCCTGCTGATAACACAGGATGAGCTCAGAGGCAAATCTTCCCAGCCTAGCCTCAGCCGAGGCCACAGCCACAGCCTCCTGAGAGACCTGGAGGCAGAGGCACCTGCCGAGCTGGCCTGGATCTGGGAAACGGGGACGTCATCAATGTCTGTGGCTGTCAGAGGTGAGTTAGGGGGATGCTGCTCCACCGCGGTGGACTATCTGCGTGGTCTCCAGGCCCTGGGTGTGCCCTTCACCGCCCCTCCGCCCAGCTCTCTCCAGCCACACTGGCCTCCTTTCCAACCTCCTCCCTGGCCACACTCACTTCTGCCTCCCAGTCTCTGCACTGCCGAGCCTTCCCCGGCATGCTGCTCCCAGAATCCAGCAGGGCTGGCCTCTCTTGCCATTCTGCTTTCAGCAGAAATGTCACCTCAGTGAGACCCTCAGACCCCACCTAGTGAGCCCAGTGCCCCATCAGCACCAGGACTCTCTTCACTTTGCTCTGAGCTTCTGTGCATCTCCACCTGCAGACTGGCAGCTGCTGGAGGACAGGGCCCATGGCGGTCACCTGCAGAGTGGCACCCAGGCCCAACATGGTCCCTGCCCAGGCTTGTGCTGGGGCACAGTGCTTGAGGAAGAAACGAGACGATGCCAGAGCTCCTCCTTGCCACTGAGCAGCTCACACTGTGCACACGGTTGCTGCTCATGGGAGATCCCTTTCTGTGGACACAGGGCACACAGCATGACCTGGGGGCTCTTCCTGGCTCCACAGGCTGCATGGAGCATGGGGCACTGGCGCCCCCAGTGGCCAATGCCAGTACTGCAGGAAGCCCAGACTCAAAACCCTCAGCTGGGTGTGGGCATCCTCAAAACTGTGGGTCCCAGGGCTGAGGGGGCAAGCTCTGGGGGCAAGGAAGGAACCTCTGTTTCTCCTTTTCACCCCTTACCCTCTGCGAGCCAGTTCACTCAGTTCATTCAGGGTCCAGTTCACTCAGGGGGCCTCCTCACCCAGCCAGGGCAACAACCCCAGTCCCACTCCCAAAAGAGGAGCCCGAGGCTCCAACAGGACGGTGTGGTCCCTGGACTCAGAGGAGTGGTGCAGTGCTCTGTCACACTCTGCAGGACCCTGGTCCCTAGTGCCCCAACCCCCAGGTCCCTCTCCACCAGGACGACCAGGGTGAGAGGGCATTTTCCAAGGATTTGGTGCACCATGGGTCACAGACAGAGAGCTGAGGCCTCCAGAAACTTCCAGCAGCCCGCGATATCCTTGGGTCTCCTGGTCCAGGCACCCTAATTTATTGGATTTGAGGCTTCTGAGAGGTGATACCCTCCACACAAAGGAGGTCTCATCCGACTTCCAGGCGGCAAGCTTGGGGACACCGGAAGCTTCCCTTTTCTCCAGGCTACTCTGGGGTGTCCTCATACTGCCTGGGGATCTCTCTGGCCAGGGGACTTCCTGGGTGTGACCTTTAGGGTGCCCTGGTCTCCCTGCTTTGCTCCCAGCACACCTGCCCAGGGAGCAGGCTGACCCAGTTTCAATGGGGCAATGGAGGCCTGAGGCATCTCTCAAGTGCTTCCCTGTCACCATGATGGTGGCAGGGCGAGGGGGGGGGCTCAGCTGGGGATTGGAACCCAGGTCAACAGACCTCGAGACCACATTCTCATAGGAGCCAGGCGGGGTGGCCTCTGACAGCCCTGGAGGGGAGTCCGTCCTGCATGAAGGCTCGGTAGGGCTGAGCAGCACACCTTGCTGGGGTGGTAGAGCACTTCCCTGTGCAAACCCCGCCCTTGCCGTGCACAGCACAAGGCCACATCGCCTCTGCCCTAGGTGATAGAAACCGTCCGGGTCCACAACGGCAACAAATGTTCAAAGTGCTTCTGAAGGGACAAGGCTCACAGTTGCCTGTGGCAGAAAAACAGACAAGGAATTCAGTATTTCCACGGTGCTTTCTCCTTTAGAGCAGCGGCACAGGGCTGTCCCTCAGGGAGGCCTAACCCAGCTATGGGCCCTTGTGCCAGCCTGAGATTCCAAGTGTTTGAGCAGGGACCAGATGTCCCCAGGGTCAGAGGAGGATGTCTGGCCAGAGACAGTAGCCTGGAGAGCAGGAGGTTGGCAGGAAGGGGTGTTTCCCAAGGCAAATTCCAGATTCCCAGGTCCTGGTGTTTCCATCTCAGACACTAAATGTGGGGCTCGAAAACAAACGGGGAGTTCCACATTCTTCCTAAGAAGGCTAAAGAATGTCTGGGAAGGTCCCAGCCCTTGTGTGTCCAGACACTCTACACACCTGTCTTTATTGGGCAGTGGCCTGCCTGCTAGTCATCAAGGCCAGGGATGGTTCTGGAGTCTGAAAGATGCCAGAAGTTTCAGGCAGACTCGGTGACACAGTAACTCAAAAGAGTATGACTCTAAATAATGATCACTCACAGCCCTGCACTCTGCCAGGCAGGGCACAGCTCCCTCACGTCCCAGATCCAGTGTGGGGAATGATCTCCCTGGGAGGGCAGAGTGTGACTTTCTCAGCCTGCTCCCAGCTACCTGGCGCAGAGCCCAAGCCCAGGAAAACCATGGCCCAGAGCTGGAGGCTCCCTCCTCCCGCCTGCCCCATTCATGAGTCACAATGACCCTGAGACTAGGGGACATGGCCTTTCCCTAGCTCCTGAGGTGCTGACTTCTCCTCTGAAACAATGGAGGTTAGAGGAAAAGGGACAACACAGTCAGAGTGCTTGGAACTATAAACAAAAACCTGTGAACCAAGAGTCCTATATCCAGCAGTTCTATTTCAAAATAGAAGTAAAGAAAAGATTACCAAAACTAGAAAGAATCTGTTGCTGGCAGATCTGCCCTATGAGAAATGCGAATGAAAGTTCTTCAGACTTAAAGGCAGAGTCCACACAGGAATTCCAACTGACACACAACACAGGCAGTGAGTCTACACAGGAATTCCAATTGACACACAACATACAAAAAGATCAACTGTCAAGGTAATTAGGTAAATATTCAGACAGTAGAAATACATATCTCTTTTCTTCTCTTAACTAATGGAAAAAGCGATGGGGCAGAACAGTATGTACACAATGCATTTTGAGGCTGAGAACAGACATAAATGTAATGTGTTTCTGCTGCACAAGCTGGGGTGGAGAGAGACCCTCCTGCTATGGTCCTGAGCCTCCAGTTCCCACCTGGGAAAATGTCTGTGCAGGATTAAAGGAGTGTAGACAGCTCACTGTGCACCCGAAGCTTTAGCTCTGGCTGCAGGGCAGACCCAGATGAATGAGGTTCCAACAGAAACTAGACGTCCTGGGTCACTTGTCTCCCCAGGACTTTGTGGGCCTCCATCCTCCTGCGCTGGGCCATCAGGTCACACCCTAGTTCACCATAAAACTTCTGGCCACTCGAATCATCCTGGGACACCTGCAAGGGCAGGCAAGCCCAGGGCTGGACGGTGACAGCTGGGTGGCTCCCGCTGGGTGCTCGGAGCTGAGGTTGTGGAATCAGCAGCCCTGCAGACACAGGTGACCAGATCCAGCAGAGGGTCACGGTGGCTCTGGCTTTCTCCCCACAGTGGCTCTTGGTGGCTGCTCCACAGAGCATATATAGAAACAAAAATAACAATGACATGGAGCAGGGTCCCCGAGCCAACCTGAAATTCATGTCACATGAAAAGAGGTGAATTTCTGGTCCAGGCCACTGTTGCCGTGGCACATCCTAGCCCATCCTGACTGACACAGCCACCAGGCTACTGCCCCCACACTGGGGATCCCTCCGCACCTCCCCCGGTCCCCAACACGAGGACTGCGGTGGGAGGTGCCATCCTTGACTGACACTCCTAACCTCATTCGGGGGGGGGGACAGCAGGCCAGGTGTTCCTGAAGGACCCGACTTAACGTGTTATTATTTCTTTCACCAAAGATCATCTGCTTCATATGGAAAAGTGAGTGGAAATGTGCAACTTTACAAAGCTGTGTCTTCTAACTCGTGTGTAAGCTAAGCTGACATCATGAAAGCAGAGAGACAAATAGTGGTCAGGAGAGGTTCAGAAGGATGGGGATGTTGATAGAGGATGGATCGTGTGAATCCATGCGGAGTTACTTCAGAGGAATGAATTCTAGTGTTCTACAGCCCGGTAGGAGGACTGTGGTTCCCAACAAATTATTCCATATATTTATAAAGAACGTCAAGAGAGGAGCCCTAAGCTTTCCCACAGCTGCAAATGGTAAGTGTTTAAGGAGAAGGGAAGTACTGATGATTCTGATCGATTGCTTTATATTGCGTGAAATAGTCACACGATACCCTTTAACTATGTACAAATATTATGTCCAGTAAAAATTAAAATATTAAAAAAAGATGGCTTGCAAGAGTTTCGTCTCAATGGACCTCTGGGTCAGGAAAGAAAGTATTTTCCTGAACACACTGAGTTTGGCTTGGAAAAGACTCCTTCATTGCGTGCCACTTACGTTCAAGCCTGAGCTGGGGGGATGGGGCCGGCTTCTTGGGGCTGTTGCCCTGACCCTGGATCCTTTTGCCTGTCAAGAGGGGGCAAAGGCTGAGGTTCTGAACTGTCCCTGGCCGGCTTAGGAGCTGGACACAAGAATCCTTCCGTTTAGTATCAGCACAAGTGGAGGGCTCAGGTGCTGATCCATGAGGTTCCTGTCTCAGATCTGAGTGATCAGGTGCGGAGAGACGGCAGAACCTGACTCACTGAGCACGCCAGAGCAGCAGGAGGAAAATCAGAACCAGACCCCAGAAGAAGAGGCATTGGCTGAACGTCCACAAATCTGGGACGCTACAGCTGACAACTTTGCTCGAGCTTCAGAGAGACACAGTGGCATCTAAGGCAAAGCTGTCCTCTGTCACCCCATGGACTCAAGGACCACAGCCCCCGTCCCGTGGCAGGAGAGGCTGTCCATGCACACCGTTTCAGACAGCTCCAGTCAGCAAGCAGGAGGCCTGGCTTCCCAGAGGTGTTTCTGACCCTGAGAGGGATCCAGGAAAACCCCGAATGTGTGGGGACCACGGACAAGGGTCTGCGCCTGCAGCTGCACAGATCCGGGTTCTGCCCTTACAGCTCCCCCCATCTCTGAGCCTCATGGACTATCCTGTGGAGGGCCAAGAAATGATGAAACCTCGAAGATGCCTCAAAGATGCTCCTGAGGAGAAGAAAACAAGCATCAGAGATAAGAGGTCCCAGTACTCAGAACCATGCTGATGACTGTGTGGGTCCAGGGATTCCCGAGGCCCCAGCCTGGCCTCAGGGCCTCTGCTCTTGCTCTACTACCTGCCTGGGGTCCTTCCAGGGCTCTGCTAACTGTGTCTCTCTGCCCTCCTGCTCTTGCAACAGCCTCCTCCTGCTGCTGTCTGTACTCCACACACTGCTAGGACTCGCACCCTCCCATCAGTCCTGTCTAAGGACCCCAATCTCCCTGTCCGCTGCAAGAGGCAGGTTCCCCAACATCCTGACCATTCTGAACTCAAGGAGCTAGAAGCATGCTTGCCCCAGAGGAGCTCCTTCACAGCATGTGTTGAATGAGTGAAGAGAAGCAGACCCCCTCCCTGAGAAGGGGCAGGGGCTTGGGACGGCTGGGGGCTGCCCTGCATCCCTGACCTGGACACACAGCACCCTGGGCTCTGGAAGCCATGAAGATTGAGGATGGGCTGGGGCTCAGGTTTCCCTGGGATCCCCGCTGTGGGACTGGCTCTGGTGTTTGGGTTTGGGTTGCAATGTCCCCCCAAAAGCTCCTGTGTTGGCAGTGCAGCAACATATAGTGGCAAAATAATTGACCCACGAGAGCTGTGATCGCCTCAGTGGGTTAATCCACTGATGGGTTAATAAGTTCAATGGACTCACTGGGCTGTCACCGTGAGCAGGTGAGACATGGGTGGATGGAGGAGGCCATGTTGGGTGTGGCCTGGGGCCTCTGCCTGACCCTGGTCCCCTCCTCTCAGAAGGCATAGGTGAGCAGCGTTCCTCAGCCGTGCCCCACCGCCACCTTTCTTCCTTGAAGCCTGTCGACCAGGGACTGAACCTCGGAAAACATGAGCCAAATAATCCTTTCCTTTTCTTTGTTATTAGGTATTTTGGTCACAGTGAGGCAACGCTCACACCAGTGACTCACACCAGTGACTTCCTTCTCCTTCCCCACACGTCCTTTGGAAGAGCCCACCTCCCC
The DNA here is from genome assembly GCA_004027655.1 of Graphiurus murinus. Taxonomy (NCBI): domain Eukaryota; kingdom Metazoa; phylum Chordata; class Mammalia; order Rodentia; family Gliridae; genus Graphiurus; species Graphiurus murinus. The sequence goes on from PVLC010029567.1 coordinate 17,818, forward strand.
CACACACCTGGGTGACAGTGCGGCACCTGTCAGCTCTCCTCGGCAGCCCCACCCTGCTCTGTGCAGAGACAACCTGCTGCACCTGAAGGGCCTCCAGTCACAGAAGACCCCGGAGTGTACAGACCCCACGTGCCCAACAGAGGGAGGCAGTGACTGTGGAATCCGGCATGCCAAGACAGTCATGCGCCTCGTAATGATGGGCTTGTGTCCTGACTAGCCCACCATAAGATGACCTTCAAGTGAGCTAAAGATGCACATGTGTCTCCTGCACTGAACGACCCAGCTCCTCAGGCCCACTTGCTTGGTTTAAATGGGCTCAGGCTACAGCCTACGCCACCCCACACAAGCATACAGGTGGGAGAATCCCCTCACCCAAAGCCTGTGCTGCAACAAAGCCTCCAGAACCTAATGCAGAAAGGGGGTGGGGGCATCTCATGCGATTCTAGAACACAGCACACTGTGAGCTGGGGCTCTTAGCCTGGTGATTGTGGGGTGGCTGGGAGCTGAGGCTCGTGGGCCTGCTCAGCATTCGGAGAGGATCCTCCTACATATCCCTTCCAGGAAGAGATCAAAATACCAAACTATCAAGTAGGACTTCCAATAAATGCTGATTGCTTTCATCCCACTGTAAATTCATTAGGTAAAACAGAGGAGGTGGGAGAGCAATGAGCTCTGCCTGACCGAGGAGGTGGGAGAGAAATGAGTTCTTGCACAAACACGAGTCCACACACCTTATTTACCACAGGAAATAGCTGGCCAAAGCTGAGGCCACAGGGAGGGGCTGGAGCCAGGAGGACGGTGCCGCCACAGGATGGCGCCTGGTGCGGATCACTGAGGCGGTGCTGAGCAGACACTACACACAGCACACAAGACTGACTGTACAGTTCCATCCCAACCACACTGCCACTTGGAGTGTCTCCTATCCTGTCACAGGTGCTGTGCTGCACTGAAGTTCACGCCCTCCTGTTTCATGCTGCACTGTGCTAACGATTATTTCCTCTGGTTTCAACCAAGAGAAGTCCAGGTTCCTCCCATGTGGACCCTGAGAAGCCAGCTCCCTCCTGCTCTGTGTCTCAGTGAAGATTACTCCCTTCTCTTATAACCCTGAGAAGCTAGCACCCTCCCGTTTCAGGCTGTACTAAAAATTTCACAAACTTGCAGCTCACTTGTGACCTGCACACCCTTTCACTATAAATAAAACGTTTTCCCTGTCTTTCAGTGCTGAGGCCACTCTTGTTTTTATCCCATCAGCTTGCAGATGTTGAAGGGAAATGTGGCTCCCCTCCAGGCCCCAACATTCCTGTCTGGCCTGGTTCCTCTTGGCCTTCCACCTAACACTTAGCAGCTGGGGTGGAGCTCAGGGGAAGAGCACTTGCCTACTATCAGGACCAAGGACAGAGACAGGCAGAAAGTCCAGGCTGCTGGGGTTCAGAGACTGATGAAGGTCACCCAAACAGCAATCAGTGGTTAACAGGCCTTCTGACGGGGCGAGGCTGAGCCATCCACAGGGCAGGAATGCACACCCTGTGTGTAGCTCTGTTGTGAGACCTACTTCTGTTGTTAACACATTACCCAGCCTAAGGTGTCTGGTGACAGCAGATGGCAGAGGCCCAGGCATCTGCATATGCCTGTCTTGTTCCCCTACCTGGGAAGGACACTTCTGCTGGCCCAGGGTGCTTGGCTGACAGATGTGTCCTTCATCATGTTGAATATACCAACCCACGGCCTTCTGGGTCCCAGGGTTTCTGATGAGAAATCTGGTGAGGAATCTAGGGAAGGATTGGGAATGAAAGAGTCCTTCCTCTCAGCCCCATAGAAGAATGAGGCCTATGATGTCCTAGGAAACACAGCATTTGATTACAGTATCACCATGGGAGTGAAATGCTACCACTATGTTGACACCAATCACATTGAGTTGAGATCAAAGGAATTGAACACCTTGAGTGTAGGCACAGCAAGGTGTTTGCAAGCCTAAAGTTATTGCGGAATTTTGGAGTGGAAACGGAAAGGCATCCTACAAATTTTACCATGGAAACAAGGAAATCTCGGTGTCCATAACACAGCTGAATCATAACGTTTTGGGAAGGCTTTCTGATTTCTTACTCTAATGGCTGAAAAGTCCCTGAGATCAGAAAGTGAGACGGCCACTGTGGTTCAAGCCCATCTGAGACGGGTCATTTCCTGCTGTGACATCATAAGGAGCCATTGTGAGGGAAATCCACACACAGCTATATAAGGCCCTGGCCGCTGCTGGTGTTTGTCCGTGAGCACAGGGAGCGCTCCTGTGTGACCTGTT
>PVLC010029568.1:0-20112 GCA_004027655.1 Graphiurus murinus
AGCCGGGCGTGGTGGCGCACGCTTGTAATCCCAGCATTCGGGAGGCTGAGACCGGAGGATCCGGGTTCGCGGCCAGCCTCAGCTGCTTAGTGAGGCACTCTGCAACTTAGTGAGACCCGGTTTCAAAATAAAGAATAAAAAATAGGGCTGGGGGTATAGCTCGGAGGTAAAATGCCCCTGAGTTCCATCCTCAGTACCGAAAAAAAAAAAAAAAAAAAAAAAAGAAATGACAAAGCTAATTTTTAAATTTTCAGTGGTCAACTCTCTAGAAATATAGTTTTATTCCCAACTTTAAAAAATCAAATAAAATTTTTGAAAGATATTTTTAAAAGAGCATTGTGTGTCACTAAGGAGTCTGAGACAGGAGGATTGTTTATTTGAGGCCAGCACATGGTAATGTAGAGAGACCCTGTTTGAAAATATTAAAAATAAAATAAGCTGGGAGTAGCTCAATGGTAGAATGCCCCTGGATTTGTTACACACACACACACACACACACACACACACACACACACACACACACACACACAGAGTAATGTGTGTACACTAGAGGAGATTTATGTAGGAAAAGGTACCTGGACTAAAATATACAGGATAACTACAGGGCTGGCTGGATGAAAGAGGCAGGTTCTCAAAGTAAAGAACAGGTAAAGCAAATGTATGAAAAAGGTAAAGCAAGTGAAGTATGAAAGTCTTTCCAAGAGATAGTGACATTGAAGTTTATCTAGAACAATGGTTTTTCACTGGGAGAGTAGGAACTAAGACCAAGAATTGAGGTTGGGACTAAACCATGAATATCATCATGCCTGTATTTCAGACATTTATTTGCTTATTTTGATATATCAGTTCCTGAAAGTCTATATGTATGGAAGTAATGTAGTCAACAAATGTAGACCCACAAGATGGATGGGATGAGAGTGAGGAGATTGTTCCTTACCTTGGATTATCATAAAAATTAGAATAAAGGACAGAAGCATCATGGGAAATGGGACTCATGAACCTGAGTGGGTCAGTTAACCTTTCTAATCCTTTATGGTTTTTGCTTCCGGTCAATAAACGTGATACAAGTATCTTTGCTATTTGCCTCACTGGGATGTTTTAAGCACTGGGGTGTGTGTGTGTATGTGTGTGTGTGTGTGTGTGTGTGTGTGTGTGTGTGTATTACATAAAAGTACTTTGCAAACTCTGAAGCTCATACACATTCAGGCTGATATTACATTAGCATCAACACTTATTTACAGCTTAGAGGATAGTCACTGAAAAGGAGGTATTGGATTTGAGAGTCAGATGATGTCAAGGAATACTTGGCAAGAGTCAAAGCTGATGCTTAGTGACTGAGGAAAACTGTGTAGTAGATGAATTATAAAACGGAAGACAAGACTAGGAGCAAGTTTAGAGTTAAAAATGTATGAAGTTAGTTCTAGGAATGTTGATTGGAGGAGATGTCCAATATCATTAGACACAGAAGACTTTGCTTGGGAGCTAGGTATGGGGCAGAGTGGGATTGAAGTTTGGGGACTATTTGCATGGCAGATGATTGGAGAGCCCTGTGCGTTCTTAAACTCTTAAGGCAGCTGGTCTGGAGGGGAGGGGGCCCATATAAGGGAAAAGCCTTCCATGTGTTTGCTCCTTCACATACTCTCCCTCATATACTTCCCTCCCTGTTTTGAGGAGGAAAATAAACTGCCTTTTATAACTCCCTCCACTGCCCATCCACCCACTCTGTCTTTTTTTTTTTTTAAATCCTGCAGTGAACAGCAACATTTCCTTCAGCAGAACTTCCTTGAGGGCTTTTAGAACATCAATCAACAGAATATGCTTTATTTTTATAGGGGCAAAGTATTAAAGGAATTAATTGGCAACTGCCTACCAGCTTCGAATGGGAAAGAGAGGGTCTTTTATCTCTGAATAGATCCCTTCCCCACTTCATTTGTACTCACTTGAGTCTGTGACTAAAAATGCCTTGATAGTGAAAAAGTTCCAAATCATTTAGCTGATGTGGCCCTGGGGACAAGATGGTTAATGGAGTCCAGATCCCTTATTGGGGACCAGTGCAGCAGTCCCAGCCAACAGAGGTGTGCAGGCTATTCCCTGTCATAAAGGCCCTTATAACTTGACTCTAGTCAATCTTCTCTGCGTTACATTCTAAATTTTTGTATTTTAACCAAACAAGTCTGCCTAATGTTTCCAAAACACGCCACATACTTTCCCACCTCCATACCTTTGAGTTAGGTAGTTTCCTCAGCCTCAATAGCTCCTGCCACCTTCTGTGGTCATGGAAAACACATTCTAAGGCACAACCCAAATGACATCTCTCTGTGGAACCTTGACTAGTCTACTGGGAGAGAAAAGATTGTTCCTTTTTTTTGCTTACCCAAACATTTCCTGTCAAGTATAGGTAAGGGAATAGACCCTAGAATCAGACTGTAGATTTACGTCTTGGGGTTCTAATTATGTATATAACCTCTTTCCTCGTTTGTGAAATAAGTTTTTATGAAGACAAAGTAAAATAATGTGAGTAAAGGGCTTAGCCTGGGCTGGCACACAGTAGGTGATTAATAAATTATCTTTGATGGTGATTATTGTATCTTGTAACCATAGCAGTGATTTCATTTTTTGTTACTCAACACTTGCATGTGTTTTATCTCCTTAGTAAGATAGGGAGATCACGAGGGTCAGGGAGCCTGAGCTCAGAGTCATCTTGCTCCCCAAAGGTCCTAACACAGCGCTTCACTTACAGTAGAAACTCAGTAACTGTGTGCTGGTATGAGCTGAGGAGCAACAGCATCTGTCTGCTCTGTCTTCCACTGAAACTATAGTATCTTCAAATCCAAGTTTAAAGGCTTGATTTGTTTTATACTTTAATTGGTGCACTATAGTCCCATATCATAATATAGTTCATAGTTATAGTAACACACAGCACTTGGTGGGCTTTCCCTGGCTCCCTTCCTACTCCCCTGCATACAGGACATCTAGATTGACATGGGTATTCTCATTTATATACGTAATGTCGATGGAAGTGAATCCCTCGTTAATTCTCCTTCTCCTCCCCTCTCACCCTTCCCTAAACTACCTCCCTCACTCCACTGGGGTTTCTCCTCCATTACCTGAAGTCCTTCTTGTATCCCGAGTACTCCCTAGCTTCTGTATATGAGAGAAAACATAGGACCATTTACTTTCTGTTACTGGCTAATCTCACTTAACACAATGTTTTCCAGGTCCTTCCATTTTCCTATAAATGACATAATTTTGTTCTTCTTTATTGCTGAGTAGAATTCCATTATGTGTATATTTCATAATTTTGTAGTCCATTCATGTGTTGATGGATACCTAGGTTGGTTCCAGGATTTGGCTATTATGAATTGTGCTGCTATAAACATGGATATGCATGTATTACCATAATATTGTCATTTCAGTCCCTTTGAAAGATAACCAGGAGTGCTATAGTTGGATCATATGGTGGATACATTCTCAATTTTCTTTTTTTTTTTTTTTTGTGGCACTGGGGATTGAACTTAGGGGCATTCTACCACCGAGCTACACCCCCAGCCCTATTTTTTATTCTTTATTTTGAAACCGAGTCTCACTAAGTTGCGGAGGGCCTCACTAGGTAGCTGAGGCTGGCCGCGAACCCGGATCCTCCAGTCTCAGCCTCCTGAATGCTGGGATTACAAGCGTGCGCCACCACGCCCAGCACATTCTCAATTTTCTAAAGAATCTCCACACTGATTTCCATAGTGGCTATACTAATTAAGGCATAGTATTTTTTAAAATTTCCTTTAAAAATTACTGCCTGCTTTCAGTCTGACACCCTTTGTCATAACAAATACCATGGCACACACACCTTGCTGATGTCACACACAGATTCTTCACTGTATTTACATAATTAATATTGTTGTATCTTTGACTTTTCAAAAAGCAACTAGGATAGAAAGACATGTAGAGAAATGAAGGAAACCAAAAGTTAATTAACTTTTTATTATTTAGGTGAATCATTGTTTTTAATTAAACATGCATAAGAGTTTTTAAAATCATGAAAATAGATTAATGTGGTTGTAGACTAATGCTCCCACACTGACTCTGTTTTATACTGAAAATGGAAAAATATTTAGGTACATATGCTCTCATTTTACCACATGTTGTAGATATTAGTTCAATAAGTCATATATTCATGGAAGATATTATGTCAGTGGAAACTCAAGTATATCCAACTCTCTAGTCCTAGATAATGGCCAGAATGTGTTGCATGAAAATTAGGCTACCAAACAATTTGCTTGTTATTTCTAAATGTATTATGCCTTTTTCCACTCCTTGACTTAGAAAATAATGTTCCTTCTTCTTAGAATATACTGTGCTATTTTTTCTATTCTGTTGTCTCCTACTTATCCTTTCAAATCCCCCTTAAATACCATCACTTCCATAAAGACATTCCTGATCCCTAAGCAGAATTAAGTCACTTCCTCTTGGTCCAGTGAGAGTCCTTAGCATGTCCCGCCTACTCCACTGAAGGTTCCCCTGGATATATGAAGTCTCTCCAGCTCCAGCTTCAAAAGTGCTTAGGTCACCCAGTACTGTGTTCAAGTGTGCCTATATCACCCTGAACTTCATCACAATGTATGATTATAGTGCACTGATAAAAAAGAAAAGTGCTTAGGTATTCCAAATGTTTAGAAAGTGGATGAATTAATGAATGATATAATGAGCATTATGTAAACACACAAATGATAAAAAAAAAAAATCCAGATTTTTTTTTTACAAGAATAATAAGCTGGCACCTCCCCCAAACACACATCATTTGCTAACCTTGGTTTATGTTTCAAAATTAAATGTTTCTGCTTTTATCATCGCATGTTCTGCTAGATGACCATTTAAATAAAGGGAAAGCCTGAGAAAGGGGCTTAAATAGCTTGTATTTGGGCCCATCAATACCTGATCTCAATACTAGAAGCTCCTCTTTTGTATTAGTCAGATTTTCTACCAGTAGAAGGAGCTTAACGATCTGTACACACTTTATTCCATCACTTTCCCTTCACCTTGTTCTTAGAAATTGATTTAGGACATTATTATTCTTTGGGTTTCTTGAGGGAGAAAAGCTTGTTCTAATTCTTCAGTGGCATATATACGGATTTTAAAGCATCTGCTTTTATAGTTGGAAAGCACATTGTTAATTCTTCTTAGATATTTGCAATATACTCCAATCAAGTAATGGCACTGATGTTTTTTGCCTTTATTAATCTGTGTTAACTGAAGAAATCATGATTTTATATAGATTTCTATTTGACTTGCATGTTCTTTATACTCTTCAAATCATGTTTTTTATTTCAGTTTCCAGTTATTTGAGTTTTTCTGGCTTGCTGTTCTCCTCCTCCTCCTCCTTCTTCTTCTTCTTCTTCTTTTTTTAAGAATTAGCTTTTAGCCGGGTGTGGTGGCGCATGCTTGTAATCCCAGCATTCGGGAGGCTGAGACTGGGGGATCCAGGTTCACGGCCAGCCTCAGCTACCTAGTGAGGCACTCCGCAACTTAGTGAGACCCGGTTTCGAAATAAAGAATAAAAAATAGGGCTGGGGGTATAGCTCGGAGGTAGAATGCCCCTGAGTTCAATCCCTAATACTGCAAAAAAAAAAAAAAAAAAAAAAAAAAAGAATTAGCTTTTTTGTTAGGCCTCAATGCTTTCTACTTTTTATTTCTACTCTTATCATTGTTTTTTATTCCTTCTTGTTTGTCTTTTCCTAATTTCTTAGAGTAGACGCTTAGGACTTTTATTTGAGACCTCTCTTCTAGTATATTCTTTGTGTCTTAGTTCAGGCTGCCATAACAAAATACCATCAATTGGATGGCTTAAACAACAGATATTTTTTTTCCTCACAGTTCTGGACACTGGGAAGTTTAAGATAAAGGTGCCAGCAGATTTAATCCTGGTGATGACATTCTTCCTGGTTTGCCGAGAATCTTCTCACTGTAGCCTTACATACTCATGCTGGGGAAGGGCATGTGCTAGTCTGTCTATTGCTAATCTCATCATAGGAGCTGCCCTTATTGATCATGCCACCTTTATCTTTACTGATTTTATATCTACTTTTTAAAAAATCATCAATTATTGGGAGAGGAATGTTGAAAGCTAACTATAATGTGGGTATGTCTACTTCTTTGAGTTCTTTTTTCATTCTTTCTATATTTGAAGGCTCTTATCAGGTGCATACATATTTAGGATCATGTATCATAAAGAATTAAACTCTTCATCATTATATAGTACATCTCAATTCCTGGTGCCATTTCTTATTCTCCAAAATAGTTACTCTGGGTTTCTTTTGATTTGTTTTTGCGTGGTGTATCTTTTCTCATTCATTTACTTTTAAAGTAACCTAAAATGAATTTCTTATATAGTTGAGTATGGCTTTTTTTATTCCATATAAAAATCTTTGCTAGCTGGGCATGGTGGTGCATGCTTGTAATCCCAGTACTTGGGAGGCTGAGACCGGAGGATCAGGATTTGCTGCCAGCCTCAGCTACTTAGTGAGGTCCTCTGCAACTTAGTAAGACCCTGTTCAAAATAAAGAATAAAAAGTAGGGCTGAGGGTGTAGCTTGGAGGTAGAATGCCCCTGGGTTCAATTCCCAGGATTGCAAAACAAAACAAAACACAAACACAAACACAAACAAAACAAACACGTTTAATTGAAGCACTTAAATCTGTGTTGTCTAGTATATTACGATTTTTCTTTTTTTTTTTTTTTTTTTTTTTTTGCGGTACTGGGGATGGAACTCAGGGGCATTCTACCTTGAACCTCATCCCCAGGCCTATTTTTTATTCTTTATTTTGAAACCGAGTCTCACTAAGTTGTGGAGTGCCTCACTAGGTAGCTGAGGCTGGCCGCGAACCCGGATCCTCCGGTCTCAGCCTCCCGAATGCTGGGATTACAAGCGTGTGCCACCACGCCCGGCTCGTATATTACGATTTAAATTAAAATAATTAAATTAATTTTAACTCCATTCCTTAATCACAATAGCCATTTTTAAGGATCCTAATAGCTACATATGTATGACAAGTGGCTACCATGTTGGACAGTGTGGGTCTAGAACTTGGGTGGGTATTTTGCCCCTTGCCTTCATGGTGGCTGAACTCTGCTTTGTGTCTGTGGGAAGGCCTTAGAGAGAGCAATTGTCCTGCCTTTCCTCTTTCTCTTTGAAGAGGGAAGGGGTTGGAGGTTCTTTTTCCCTCTCAGTGGTAGATTGCTCATCAATCATGCCTACTACCAATAGAGGGTGTGAAGAGTCTTAGGAAAAAATATACTTGTGAATAAATTTTCAGAACATGACACATTAATAAATAGTAGAACTTTAGTATTTTTCCATTGAAACTTAGGTGAACAGGAGTGTTTAAAAGAATATTCTGAGTTTGTGGAAGCAGCAGAATTTTATAGGTAAATAAATATTTTCCAGGATAAAGGTAAATACTAAACAGATTTACCTGGAATTTTTTTTTTCTAGGAAAATCTTAATTTTGTGTCCCTCATAACTATGAGTGATTTGGAACTATCTCCAAAACAAGTTTGTCTCCCCAGAGGACTTTGGCCTGCAATAGTTAAAATGGTTTTAGCATCACTGTGCTTATATTTAATGATTTCTTACTGACAAATGAGTTACATATTCTTTACCTCGAGTGAAGATTAATTTCTTTTGTCATCGTGTTACCTTAATGGCAGCCCTTTTCTCCTCTCTCATGGTCACTGTGTAGGAATAGGGGGAGCCAGGCCTTTTTGTTTATTAGACATTGGAAACCTTAATCTCTGGAATGCTTGTAGATTATTGTAAATTCCTATTGATTTCTTTCATCTTTTCTCTTCTTCAAATTAAAAAATAAATGAAAATATGATTTTGTTTTTAGTTCTCTGTGACAGTTATTACTTAGTGTTTATTTTTTATCAAAACCACATCCTTTGGATCCTTATTAAACATACAAAACTTTTAACAGGAAAAAATGATTAAAACACTTAGAACATGAATTATAGTTTATTTCTTCTTAAAGATAGTGATTATGTTTTGCATCTGTTCTCACAAGTCTGGCACGGTGCCGGAGACCTAGACAGCAACCAATCAACATTTACTTCAAATTGGTTTCTTAAGTGAGTGAAATTAGAACTCCTGCTTTTTTTTAAAATAAGTCAATGCAATGTTTAGAATTAACAAAATATTGGTACTCTCATTTTTCGTTATTATAAGGGCATTTTCTCTAACAAGGTATATATTTTAAAAAGAGAAAATGGTTTTAATTTTGTAAAAGAGTCACCAAGTTAAAGTTGCATTACACTGACCACAACTTTGACTTTTGGGGTAAAAATGCAAATTTAAACCAGTTAACTCTGGAACATCGTCCTTGGACAAAAGGCAAAAAAATCATTTGACTTCTGCAATTTACATTTTGCCAAAATCTTGAATTGCTTTATTTCTCTTTTTACCCTGCAACCCCAGTAATGTAGTTTCTTTGCTCCTATGCTCTGGCTCTAAGTTCAACTTGAGAAAACCCACGGTTTTGCAGGTTGGTGTCATTCCAGATGTATAATATCTTTTTTCTCCTGGGTACTCCCCACCTTGGTAGTCTCTTCCTTTTTTCTTGTCCAGTGAGCTCTGTCATTCATCTCACAGGGTGTTTTCAAACTTTCCTAGCTCTTATCTGGTCCCTTTACTACCACCCCCCACTCTTTACTCAATTATTTTCTCTCCTTTACGTGAACAAATAAGGACAGTAGGTTGGATTGCTGTTAGACTTTGCCCCCTCATGTATATAACATGTTCATACTGCCTTAATTTCCTATCCTCCTCCTCTGCAGTCTCCAAGGAAGAGGTCTTTCTCTCCTGGTTCTTCACTAATCCTTCCACCTGTGCACTTGGCCACATCCTTCCTGCTTCCTCTGAGACCTCATTCTATCAGTTACTCCCTTTCCTGTATTTTTATTCTTTCCTATTTTCATCCCTATTGGCTCCCAAAAAATATGCCCAAGTTTCTGTTTTTCATTTGTTTTATTTAACACAAGCCACCTCCAACTCTTCCTCCTCTCATTGCCAGGTTTCTACCCAGAGTAGACTATATTTGCTGCGTCTACTTCACAAATTAACTGAGACTGCCCATGCCAAAGTCACTGAGTACAACTTGAATCTCTCTGACATGCTTCCCCATTATCCAGCTTCAAACCTTCATGTAGGCCACTGCAAGCGCTTCTGACTCATCTCCTTGCTTTTAGTCTTCCATTTTCTGGGTTACATTTCTTACCATGGCACAGGGGTCTTTTAAAACACTGATATGATCACATTGCTGCTCTCTCCTTAAAGCCTTTCAGAGGCTTAGCATTTCCTACAGTGTAAAAGTCCAAGCTGTAGAAGGGCATGTGAGGCCACTAATGATCTGACCTCTGGCTCTCCAGTCTTACCTACTACTGTTCTATTATTGAGTTCCATCTGTAGTTCCTAAAGTAATGTGCTATTTCACACTCTGAGTCTCTTATAGCCTGGGTCCTCTAGCAGAGTAACCTTTCCTGTATCCCTAGTGATCTCCTACTGCCTTCAAAGAGCATGGCCTAACATTCTCACCAGGCTTTACCTGATTTCTTTCTCTTCATTTCCCAGCCTATCACCACTATATTGCCATGGTAAAGTTGACCTTTTCGGTTGGTTTTACTATATAGTTTGTAAATACTGCCATTACTTACTGTATAGGTATTGTAGATACTTGTTTTCTATGCTTACTTCCCTTCCTGGACAGAGCTTCTTTCCAGTAATGAGCCTTTTTTTTTTTTTTCCGGAACTGGGGATTGAACTCAGGGGCATTCTACCTCCGAGCTATACCCCCAGCCCTATTTTTTATTCTTTATTTTGAAGCGGGGTCTCACTAGGTAGCTGAGGCTGGCCGCGAACCCGGATCCTCCAGTCTCAGCCTCCCAAATGCTGGAATTACAAGCATGCGCCACCATGCCCGGCAATGAGCCATTTTTTAATCTTGCCATCTGCCACACCTTGCCTAGTACCCTGCATATAAGCAAGGGCTTGATAAGTGTTTGTAGAATTATTGAAGTTCAGCAAATATCATGTGGTGCTTCTTCTGTAGGCTCAGTGTTATACTTTTAAATTTAGACCATGAGTTTTGGATTGTACATCTTTAATACCACTGAACTTACTGCTGGCTGCTGTATCGTACAGTTTCAAGGAGATCTAAAGAGCAGGGAGGAGGAATTGTAGCTACTGACTTAATAAGTTTATCTATTTGAATGTGTAGGTCCTTCTTCATGTTGTCACAGAGTACAGTCCCAATTTACCAATGCATTCCTTTTCTAATCAAATTGTAAGAAATTACAGAAAATATTTTTATAAATTTTATGATCATTTATTTTTCTGGCTTTCAATCTTCCTTTTTTTTTTTTTTTTTTTTTCTTAATCTTTCTGGCTCTCCTTTATCTTTAGATAGTTTACAGAGAAGCCCAAAATTCAAACCTGATGGTTTCATCTGCTGCTCAGGACCCTTCAGTACTTCCTTCTCATTCACCTATATTCTAGTTACTTTGATAGTCTTCCACTTTACCAATTGCAAGATCTTGTTCTTTGCCAGACTTCTCTTGAACGTTTGTTTTGCCTGCACCGCTTTTGCACCTGCAGCTGGTAACATTCACTCTTCTCTACTTTAGCATGTGGTTCAAGAGGATAAACATAATAGCACATTGGCAGTGTTTATGTTAAATGAGCCAGTCTTCTCCAGCATCTGCTGCACAGGCGCAGAAACAGATAAGTCCTTCCAGCTCTTAGCTGCCAGGGGAACAGAAGGGTTGCCACAACAGTTGACAAACAACCCCCCAAAAGTCCCTAAGAAGCATCTACTCATGCTGCTGGAAGATCAGAAAAGGACTGCACATTTTTGATGTGTGACTTTGTCTTGCTTCCCTATATCACTGTGTAGAGATTTGATTGTTCTCTGCAGCACCTGGGCCATCTTTAGAGGAGTACATTCGAGGGTCACTCAGCTTTTATAGGAAAGTGTGCTTGAAATCTCTCTGGTCACTGGCAAGTTGCTTTGTAGTGTAGTTTGGATTTCCCCTTGGAAAGGTCTTTTGACTGACTTTGATAAGGTTGACTCCAAGGAAACTCAGCATCCTCTTTTCTCTGGCGCCACTGGGCTGCCACCCGCCTTCCCTCTTCCTCCCCCTTCCCCACCACCTCGCCATCCCTCACTTGAACTGGCTGCCAGAGTTCACAGACAGCTGGGCAGAGAGTGGCTAAATCGCCCAGCTGCCCGGGAAGCTTGGCGGCCAGGCTGAGGGAAGGAAGCATCGGCTCTCTTTGAAGGTTGGCTGCCAGTGAATCTCAGGCAGCTGGACTTCAAAGGGGGAACCGCCGGGCTTTCCCTCCCGTCTCGGCAGGTCATTCCTTGGCGCTGTGCTTCCGGTCTTGGCACAGTGGTTTTCGAGTTCCTCTTCCATTAAAGAGCTGATCTGGGAGCTGTTCACATTGTGTTTGCTATGTGATGTAGTCTAAGCCCCCACCCGGTTCCTCCCAACTCAGGAACTAAAGGGAAGGAGAAAAGGTAACATCTCTTAGAGGGTGGGTCAGGAGACCACAGAAGTGGAGTCTCTTTACTGCCAGTTTGTCATTGTGTTATTTACCACGTTTTAAATTACTTCAGGGACTCTTGGTGTGATCTTGAATAAAAGCTAAGTAGCCAGCCTATGCTTATGGACTGAAGTTAGCTGGTGACCTGGATTGAAGTGTAGCCACGGCTGGTGGTTTTATCTGTTTACAGAAGTGGCTGTAGCACCCACCCCTGACACATACTTGACTCTTGCTGCCCTTCCCCACTTTTCACCTTCACATTCCACTTGTGGTTGTAGAGAGAACTGGCCTAGTAAGGGAGAAACAAGATGCTGCATGAGTAGAGTCCAGGCCCACGTTAGTTGCAAATGGGGTCACAGTAGAGGGCGCCGAAGTCAGAAAAGCTGAGAGCATGTGCCCTGTACACTGGTGGCTAGGAACGCAACTGCTGGAGCCAGGCTGCCCAGGTTCAAATCCGACTCAGCCACTTACTGGCCACATGACCTATGGCAACGAACCTTACCTTTTAGAACCCCAAACTCTCCTAGAAATTGGGGATAATGATGGAACTTATCTCATAGGGCTGTTGAGAAGATTCAAAGGGTTGATAGATACCAAGCACGTGGGACAGCATGCACCCCATGGTGGGTGTCCAGAGAGTGCTAGCTGTTATTATTATTATTGCGTACCTGTTCCCATTGACTGGGACTACAGAGGAATAACAAATGACTGCTGATTTTTATTGCCTCTGTATGGATAAAAGATTGCTAGTTTCTGCCTGAGATTGAATTTGCAATAGGATACTTTGAGTAATTTTTTTAAATAGTGTATAATAATGTATTGTGCAATTTGAAGAAGAAGAAAAAGTAATTTATGTTTTTGATCCCTCTCCTTACACTGCTTCCCCTGGGCCTATAGGGAGACCCTATTCATTGAGGGCCATATAGCACTCTCCCATACACACACAAAGGAAGAAATATGGCAACTTACTGTAAAGGAGTGTTCTGGTGAAGAGTACAGCTTCTGGAGTTAGAGTCAGGGCTTGCTCTAACAATTTCTTGTCATATATCTTTGGGTGAGTTCTCTCACTCAGCCTCAGTTTTCTTGTAAAATGATATAATTACATATAACTCCAGAAGCTTGTTTTAAGGATAAAATTAGAAAATGTATGTTTTACTGCCGTAAGTAGTAATATGCTCAACAACTGCAGCTGCTGTTGTTATCACTGTCACTTTTATTGCCACCACCACTGGTGTTACACAGTAGGGCTGTTACTGAACCACAGGGAAGCCTTTAGTTGACCTAACAATGATTCAACAGAGGACCCTTAAGGGTTTTGTTTTCTGTAGATCAGAGGTGGTGAGCTAATTTTGGGCCAGATCTAGGCCGCCACTTCTTTTTGTGAATAAAGCTTTATTGAAACCCATAGTTAAATCATTTGTTTGTGGTTGTGTTCATTCTTCAATAGCAGAAGTGGATGGTTGTGGCAGAGTCGGTAAGGTCCTCAAAGCCTAATATATTTACTATGTATCCCTTTCTGGAAAAAGTTTGCTAACTGTTACTCTAGATACGTATTTTCCCAATTAAGGTCCAGAATGTTAGTTCAATACATGCTGGTATGTTCTATCTAGGGAAAAGAAAAAAAAAAATGGTTCCATATTCAAATAAACTTTGAAAATGTTAAAGAAGTTGATTTATTCCAAGACTACTACTACTTAAAAGACTCTGGCTTTTAATATACTGATGTGTATTGTGAATCTTCAAGACAAGGCCATGGTATGCAAATAAACTCTACTTTCCCAGGCTTGTGCTTGGCTATACCCTGCTGATATCATGATGTTACACAAAACATTCTCTGGGAAACCTTGCTCTTGGGCTGTCTCTCTGGAAGGATTTTCTTCTTAAATCATTCCTCTTGGTGATTTAGGTGATGTCCTCCTTTAGAGACCCACGGAATATCATAAAATTCTGTATCTCATATTTTCCCAGTGAAAATTACATTTTACTTAAAATCAGATTACTAAAAATGCCAGATATGTAAGTAGTTTAATCAAATAATATCCCCATTTCTAAATCATTCTATATGATGTCCCAAGATTATACTCCAGAGCCTCAAAGTCCAAGAAAGGCTGTTTCATCTCATGGTTTCTTGAAATAAATTTTAAAAGCACAGGTCCTCTACCTTCCTTTCCTTTTTTTTTTTTGCATCCAGATTTGTGAAACATAAATCTAGTGTGCCTAACTGGTATACCAACTGATCTCAGCTAGGGTTTATAAGAAGAGAGATTAATGTGAAGGTAACTTGTGCCCTAGCCATAGGGGTTTGTTTTATAGACTAAAGTAAACACCTTGAATTTCAAGTTGCAAGCACATGGGGAGCCAGAAGATTCCAGAGCACTGGCGTCATATTCTGCCTGTGACTCACACATCTCAGTGGCTGAGCTTTTTCCCACAGCAGTGGTTTCCAGCTGGTCATCAGATAGAGCCCTAGGTAGTCACACACTGCAGTCACCTGGTTTGAGATGACTGAACAGAAATATAATTGCAACATAGTCCACTTATGAATGAAGGCTGGGCTATGCTCTTGCCAAATACAGATGAAAAATAAATGCTAAGTCATAGCTGTAGTTTCCATGAAGTCTTCATGGTTGTAGCAGTGAACCTGCACTAAGAGTAGAGAATCCCGCTGCAAAGCGCAGCCCTGGTCAGGAATGCATTCTCTCTCTTTCTCACCTGTGAGCTCCTCCACCAGTGGCACAAGGACGATTCTTAGTTATTTCTTGCCAAAGCTCACACAGTGCTCGGTGTGTAGTTAGTTGGTCAGCAAATGTTTTATTAACAAATAGAGATCATACATGTTTCCCTTCTTTCCCAGTTTGCACATAATTTCAAGAAAATCCCACATTTTATCTTCATCTATTTCTTCTCACGGTGGTGCCTGTAATGTGTCATCAGTAACTGTGGTTGACATTGTAAATGTGGATTCTAACATTTTCATTATCTTGCTTTTGCATTATGTGGGATGATGAATGGATTTGTTATATATTACCGTCTTTCTTTTGTCTTTAAATTATTTCTTTAAAAGAAAGGAAAGGAGAAGGTGATCAAGGTGGTGCACCCCTGTAATCCCAATTCTTGGGAGGCTGAGACAGGAGGATCGCAGGTTTGTGGCCAGCCTCGGCAACTTAGTGAGATTCTATTTCAAACTAAAAAATAAAATAGGGCTTGAGGTGTTGCTCAGAGGTAGAATACCGCTGGGTTCACACACCCAGGGGTCGGGGGTGGGGGAAGAGGGAAAAGAAGGGAAGGAGAAAACATCATGACTGGAACATAATTTTTTAAAAGAAGTTGGAAACTTAGAATACTGTCATCTATGTTGTTTCCTTGAAACGTGCTCAAAAGTTCAGTGTTTCATCTGCTATCTTAAGTATGTTCCTCTTTTAAGCATCATGTTATGTGATGTATGACATATAATACTGTACTCTAAGACTCACTGGAGTTCTTGGAGTTCAGATGGTATGCCTGGGAAAAAATAATCAGAGGCTGACCTATTTGAAAGAAATGGTTAGAAATAGGGGAAAGAGCTTTCATCTCGTACTATAAGGAAAAGCAATGTAAGCACACAATGTTTTCTTCTGTGTCCTCCAAGAATGAGCAGTTTCCAAACATTCTCTTCTCGCATTTCTATATCACCTCCTGGAATAGGTGTATTACTTCATGTGAAAGAATATATAAAAGGAATGGCTGTAATTCATCAGAAACAGACTACAACTTCCTAGGGATAGTGGTTATCAGAAACCAACCAGGGCAAGAGTTAAGAAACATTGCTAGAGAGAATTCTTACTCTCACAAGCAGGTGCAAAAAAGTCAAGGGAGGAATGTGGTGATTATATAAAATATGAGACATGATAGTGGGATAAATTTTACATGCAGGGTCACAGGACTGGTATATGGTGGATATTATTTGTTGGAATGTTAAGTAGAGGGGGGACAATTGGTAATAATATTCCCATAAAATGTTTAGTATGCCAGAAACTGTTCACATTCTTTACGTATGTTTATTAGTTAACTTTTGCAACATAACAAGCTGCCCTAAAATAGGTGGCTTACGTGACAAACATTTATTAGTTCTCCCAGTTCTGTGGCCAGTTGAGTGGTGCTAGTGAGCACTTCCGATGTGGACTGGTTTGGCAAATACCTGCTGGACTCTATCTTGCCTCTGCAGTTAACTGACAGCTCAGTTGGAGCTGGATGGTCGGGATGGCCTCACTCATATGTCTGGCCCTTGTCTAAATGCCAGCTGGTCCTAAAGGGATGACTGAGGATATGTCTCTGATCATCCCAGAAGCTAGTCCATGGCTTTTCATTTGCTGGCTGAGTTCCAAAAGCAGCAAGATAGCAATCCCAATGTACATGCCTTTACAAACTTTTTCTTGTGTCTTCTTTGCTAATGTCTTTTGTTAGTTAATGTTCTCTGAGAAGCAGATGCCAAGGCAGCATTAGACATGTAAGAAATTTATTGCCAAATGCCACTGAAGGAAAAATGGGTCACGAGCCAGAAGAAACTGGAGAGTATCAAATGGTGATGTAGGTTTGACCCCTAGGAAAGAAAGAGGGAGGGAGGAGAGGAAGAATCTCAGGCTACGGCACAGTTCTAAGAAAGCTTTGGCCAGGCCAATGGGAAATCCTTGCCTAAATTACCCTGAGAGTTTATTCATATTCTCCAGCCAAAATTGGAGCTACTATTTGATTAAGCCTATACTGGTCAACAATCCATTGTGGAAAGGCTAGGGAATTATCACAATGCATATTTGTCCCAAAGAATAGCAGTGTCCTTTCTCTTAGGAATTTGACTGCCTCTAATGTCAGTAAGCACTCGATCTGAAAATTGGCTCAGATATGGGAACAGAGCAAGAGCTCATCACTTTTTATTGGGGCAGCCCCCCTCAGCCTGCTTTTCCATTCATTCTTCTTTTTAACTATAAATATTAAGCAGTATCATCGTTGGCCACCCATTATTCTGTCCCCAGGGATACAATTTTCTGTCTACCATCTCTGCAGCTTCCTGTCCATCAAGCCCTGTTGGATACTGCTCTTATTTTACCAGTCATTATAGTTTCTTGTTACTAATAAACAGTGCAAGTTGGTCCCATTACTAATCCAGCTCTGTGGCTAGCCCTGAGCCACAGAGGAGAGCTGCCACTAAACTTCTTGCTGATACTGGCTCCTTCCCACCTATGCATTCCTGATGGCTTTGTGAATGGTATTTCCTCTGGGCCCTCCCTTGAAAAATAATATTCTGTGTTTTCTGGCTTGACAAAATATATCCCTTCCAATGTGCCCATTTCTTCCAACCTTCTTATTCTTTTCTTAATCATCTGCAGCTGGGGCATTTTCGCCTTCCTCAACATTGGCCATCACTTTTCCAGGCCTTTATTTGGTGTCTTAGCAGCAAAGTCTGCTGCATCCCCTGGGCTCCTTGCTAGGGCATTACATCCTTATTGTGAAAATGGGTCCCTAAGCCAATGAATCTTGTTTGTCTAAGTCTTACATCCCATCCCTTGAGCAAGCATCCCCAGATCCAAATTCAAGATTTATTTCATGACTCCTGCCAGTAGTTGCTACCTAATTGTTGTGTCTCTTTGGGTGTACTCTTTCCTCCCTTATCAGACCCACCACTTCCCTATCTGAGTATTACTGGGATTTAACCCTAGTTATTGTTCTGTCTTCCAGGAAAAGAGTAGGGGCAGGCCCTAAGAGGAGACAACTATTGCCTTGTGGGGGACAGGCACTTGCAGCATCTTCCAAAACAAAGAAAGCTCTAGCTCTTACTAGGCAAGAGTGGGCACCTCTAGCCAGGCATTGTGGTGCACACCTATGATCCCAGTACATGGAAGGCTGAGACAGGAGGATTACAGGTTCTAAATCAGCCTTAGCAACTAAGTGAGAGTGTTGGCAACCTAGTGAGACCCTGTTTCAAAACAAAAACATAAAAAGGGTTGAGGGTGTAGCCTAAAAGTAGAATGCCCCTGGTATCGATCTTCAGTACTACTGAAAAAAAAAAAGTAGGCTACCTCTTTAAGTTGTGAGGTTCTTGGGGTTTGCGATGAGTGGACAGCATGTCTACAGATTCAGCATCCTATGGGACATCCATTCAAATATCCTCTATGTTTCAGCGTTCTAGATTTTCCCTATTAGAGCCATGACCTTAGGATAACAGACCTGCCTTGGCTGAGCATTTCAGTGTCTCTAGAGCTCTATAAATCTACCAGTTCCTGTTTGTTGCTCAGATGCGTCAACTCTTCCATTATCTTCTGGTTTTCCCACATACTCTTTACCTGTTAGTGGCTCTCAGTTTCTCATTATCCCTCAACAGAGTGTCCATAAGACTTAACAGTTACCAGCAAACACTATTGTTTTTGTAGACAGTGTTCATTTCCATAGCTTCTAAATGCCTAAGAAAGACATCACACTCATGAGGACATTCCCTCCGCCCAAGTCACCTCCAGCAGTGGGACCAACACCAAGTGGGAGGATCTATCTGCACCCCAAATTGGTTTTGTTTATCATTAAGCTTGAAAAGTAGGTTCTCAATGAAAAAGAAAGTTTCTATCTACTGAGGGGTCATAGGAATAGATCTAAGGGGACAACCCAAGGTTAGTACACTCAGTTTGTGAAATCACCTAGAGCTTGCTTCATCCTGCTCTTGAGTTTGTGTTTTGGCAGCATAGTTGCATTTTGGCACCTTTCTTAGGAGAGTTACTCACTGTAGACTTATAAGCCTATAGTGTTGACACAAAGCAGAGGTTAAACGTAACTTGGGTTTCTGTGTGTGTGTGTGTGTGTGTGTGTGTGTGTGTGTGTGTGTGTGTGTGTGTGTATGAGAGAGAGAGAGTTGGGGAGAAGGGCAGGGGTGGGAAGATGTAAGGCATGTTATTCTAAAAGATTAATAAACTCAGAAATTAAGCTGCTTGGCCAGGTTCAAACATAAAGGTAGTAAGCAAAAATTTTGGACCAGGTCAACCTGACTCTAGGACCAGTGTTCTTTCTATTAAATTTTTCTCTATGTTTAGTCTAATAATTCATTTTAATTATTTTACTTAAAATATTTTATTCCATGGTTTCTATTTATTTTGATCACTTTGAGGGCTACCCTGCTCTTGTATTGATAGACATATGCTATAGCAAGAGACCTACCCTGGGGTTCAGGCAGCTGCATGGAAACTCATCACACTTTCACCCGTAGTATCACCATACAATGTCTGGATTATTGAGAAGTTCAGAAAATGCTATGTTTAAGAGTTTGTGGAAGATGTCATAGTTTTCTTATGAGAGGGATATGAGAATCTATTCTATGCCTCTGGCCCACCCTGCGGTGGTTCTCTAACAATCTTTACCATTCCTTGACTTGTAGAAGCTTCACCTTGATCTCTGTATTCTCAGAATGTGACATTATTTGGGAATAGGGTCATTGCAGATATAATTAGTTAAGATTAGGTTAGCCTGGCATGGTAGTACATGTCTTTAATTCCAGTACTTGGGAGGCTGAAACAGGAGGATCATAGGTTCAAGGCCAGTCTCAGCAACTTAGCAACTCAGCAATTTAGCAAGACCCTGTTTCAAAATAAAATAAGGATGTAGCTCAGAAGTGAAACACTCCTGGGTTCAATCTCCAGTACCAAGAAAAAAAAAAAAAAAAGGTTATTCTAGAGTAGGGTGGGCCTTTAATCTAATATGATTAGTGTCCTTATTTAAAAGGGAAGATTTGGAGAGAGACAGTGCACAGAGAGAACACTATGTAAAGATGAAAGTGGCCCTCAGAAGAAAGCATTCTGGGGAACATCTTCATCTTGAACTTCTAGCCTCCAGAACTCTGTGATAATAAATTGCTATTGTTTAAACAACCCAGATAGTGGTACTTTTTTAAGGTAGCCCTTGAAGACTAATTTACCGAGTCTTCATGATACGACAATAATAAAAACAAAACCCCCAGCTGTTTAGTACTTTAAACAAAGAATATTAGTGCTATTGCAAGACCAGTGGAGACGGGGGTCATGTGCATTCCTGTACCTTTGACTCCCAGGAGAGACTCACATGCTGTCATTACTAGCAGTACCCCTGTCCTCCACCATGGAATTGCCCTAGGAAAATTGGTAATGGTGCAGAACTATTGCACAGTTACGCAGCTTAACATACTTAACAGGCACATACTCAGGTACATATAAACACACACACACACACACTCACACACACTCACACACACACACACTTATCTATCATAGAGGGAACTCTATTAATGACAGAGATGTAGGAGATAAGGGTTTTTTTTTTTTTTTTTTTTTTTAGCATGGAATTTTATACATTTCTTGGGTACAACAGGGTTAATCACACATTTTTGTTGGGTACAAGCTAGTACAGGTAAAGACATCCATGCACATATTTCTCATTAACCCTTCCCCAATTCCCACCCACCCTCCCCCTATCTCCTGGTCAGTTTAGTGATTGACTTAGATGTGATCTTGTAAGTACATCATGCTCATTAG
>PVLC010029569.1:0-20110 GCA_004027655.1 Graphiurus murinus
TGTGGAGGGCCTCACTAAGTAGCTGAGGCTGGCTGTGAACTCATGATCCTCTGTTCTCAGCCTCCCAAGTACTGGGATTACAAGTGTGTGCCACCACACCGGGTTTTACTTTGTGTGTGTGTGTGTGTGTGTGTGTGTGTGTGTGTGTGTGTGTGTGTGTGGTACTGGGGATTGAACTCAGGGGCATTCTACCTCTGAGTTATACCCCCAGTCCTATTTTTTATTCTTTATTTTGAAACAGGGTCTCACTAAGTTGTGGAGGGCCTCACTAGGTAGCTGAGGCTGGCCGCAAACCCGGATTCTCCAGTCTCAGCCTCCCAAATGCTAGGATTACATACATGAGCCACCACGCCTGGCTGGGCTTTTACTTTTATTTTGAAACAGGGTCTCATTAAATTGAGGAAGGCTTCACTAAGTTCCTGAGGCTGGCCAAAAACCTGTGTTCTTCCTGTCTCAGTCTCCCATCGATCTAGATGTCTAGTCAATGCATGAATGGATAAAGAAAATGTGGTATATAAGCCAGCTGTGGTGGCGCACACTTGTAATTCCAGAAGGAATTACATTCATCCATTCATCCATTGACTAGACATCTAGGTTGATTTCCTAATTTGGCCTTTGTGAATTGTGCTGCTAGAAACTTCCCTTAATCATGGACATGCGTGTATCACTATAGTATTCTGACATTGATTCTCTCTCTTTTTTTTTTATGTGTGTGTGTGTGTGTGTTTGTGTGTATTGCTGCAGATGGAAACCAGGGCCTCATGCATACTAGGCAAGAGCTCTATCACTGAGCTACCTTCCCAGTCTTCCAACTCCAATTTCTGAAGGCAAAAGCAATAGGGAGGGGCTCAGGCTTAAGGCTTTCTTTCCCACCTCTCTTCTACATCTTTTCTATCCCCATCCTCCACCTCGAGGAAGGCAGGGAAGTCTGCCAACTGCGTTTATCATTCTCCCAAGAGCCTCATGTTGTATGATTATGCCAAACTTCAGATTGCTTGCCGTCAGGTTATCAGGCTACAGTCAACCCCGAGCTTTTTGGCAGATAGAGGCATTTTGCTAAGCTGCGCAGAGTCTTTAACTCCCAGCCTGTACTGCCAAGTACATTTGATGCTTAAGGCAAGAGTGAAGGAATTGAAATTGAGTCTGGTTCTGGAAATTTTTTTCAAGGCTTATCAGCAGTTCATAAAATGTAATTCTAAAAATTAAGCTGACTGATATGGGGATGCTAATCTACAGCAGCCTCTCTCTGGCAATATTTCAACCAAGCCAGCCCCGTTCAGATTCCATTCATCATAAGATGTGATGACTTCTCTACTTTGCAATGTTTAAAATGCTTCGAGGAACATCTGTCTTCCCCAAACATGTATGCACAACTAGGAACAGAGTTGTAAAATGGATTATGGGCTTTCCTGCATTGATAATGAGCTCAGAGGTGGGATAGGCAGGCTTGACCTCCTGCAGGGAGGATGGTGAGGAAAGAACCTAAGAAAATGGGAGCAAAAAGGTGAGAAAATAAAGGAGTTGGGGACTGGCAGACAATCCATAAGCCACCATAAAAGGGATGCATTAAGTGGCCAGAGAAAGATCTCTAGGAAAGGCTCGAATGCCCATCACAGAGAACGCATAGGGCCATCCTGCTGAATGAAGGGTGAGTGCAGTAGCTACAGAATAACTTGTCACAGGAAGCTTCTAGGAGTCCAGGATATGTGCTACAGTATGAATATCTGTAAGACCAGCTTCAAGCTAGAACCAAGATGTAGACCCAAAGCCGGGTGCAGTGGTGCACACTGGTAATCCCAGCACTTGGAAGGCTGAGACAGGAAGATCACAGGTTTACGGCTAGCCTTAGCAACTTATCATGGCCCTCTGAAACTTAGTGAGACCCTGTCTCCAAATTAAAAAAATAAAATATAACTGGGAGTGTAGCTCATTGGCAGGCTGCCCCTGGGTTCAATCCCCAGCACTACAAATAATAATAATAATAATAATAATAATAATAATAATAATAGTAGTAGTAGTAGTAATAGTAGTAGTAGTAGATCTGAGACCCCCACAAAACTTAGACTTCTTCCCTGGTAAGAATTGGTCAAATTAGCTCAAACAAAGTGTCAGAATAAGGAGAAAACATCAATCTTGGAAGAGACAACTGGCTTAGTAAGTTATGCAACTTAAGTAACATGAGCAACTGTGATTATACTCCTGTGTATGGTTTTTCTTCTCCCATGAGCACTCCCTACCCCACCATCAATTTTACCTCCCAACAGATGGGTGATACATGTGTTCTGCCACAGAGGATGCTGCAGGGCATGGAACCTCCAAAACAAGAGAGGGGGGCCTGTTAGATTTAGATATAAAGTGTTCCCTAAAGAGCTTATTTGTTAATGTGTGGAGTCCTGAGGGTTGTAATCCCAGCAGATAAATCCATTACAATGGATGTATCTGGGTGTGGCTAGAGAGGTGAGTCACTGGGAGTGTGGCCTTGGGAATTATATATTTTCTCTTCCCCCTGATCTCTCTCTTACTTCCAGCCTCCATGATATGAGGAGCACAGCCCATGTGCTCTCCTTCTCTCTGCTTCCCACTGCCATGCCTGAGATCCATGGTTCCCTGCCTCCCATGCATTAAACCTGAAACCATAAGAAAATAAGTCTTTTTTCCTCTAAATTACATGGTCAATCTTTCAGATTGTAGCTGTAAGAATGCTGACTACAACAGAAAATGGTACTAAAAGAGTGGGGTTGCTGCTCTATCTGAGTCTGATCATGTACATTGTGACTTTTTGGAACTGGTTTGTGAGGGGAAATTGGAAGGGCCAGAATGTGGCTAGAAAGGTGGACGGTAGAGACTGTGCTCAGGATATTTTGGAGCACAAACAGAACTCCATAGGGAAATTGAGTAGTGGCCACATGTGTTATACTTTGGCAAAAACCTTATCTACATTTTACCCATGTCCTGAAACTGTGTGAGGCTGAATTTAAAGATGATGGGCTGAATTAATGGGCAGAGGAAATATCAAAACAGCAAAATATCCAAATTGCATTATGGATATCGATGTCCATGTTCAGTGGACTGCACACTGAATTTTTGGGAGCAAAAAGTAAAGCAGAGAGACTTTATAGATTTGCAGTTTGCTCAGAAAGGCATGTGTAAAGCTGGGGCTCAGAGACATGATGTCATGGAAGGAAGTAAGATGGCTGGAGACAAAGGAGAAAGCAGTGGCCATGACAGAATTGGGGCCAGGGGCAACTCAGATGGACTTGGGGCCAGTGGCAACCTGGATAAAACCAGCCCAAGGGCTGTGATTAAAAAGTGAAGCCAGGCATGATGGCGCATGCTTGTAATCCCAGTACTTATGAGGCTGAGACTGGAGGATCCAGGTTTGTGGCCAGACTCAGCTACTTAATGAGGCCCTCCATAACTTAGTGAGACCCTATTTAAAAAATAAAGAATAAAAATAGGACTAGGGATGTAGCTCAGAGGTAGAATGCCCCTGGGTTCAATCCCAAGTATTACACCAAAAAAAGGCCCCAGTGGCAATGATTAAGGAGGGTGTGATTACATTTTCTGTTGATGGCCCATCTCAGAGCCCATGTAATGCTGACTTTGCTAGAAAAAGGGGGCCACCAACCCCCCCTCCCCCGCAGATTGCAAAGGAAAGCCTAGGAAACCAGGAAACGTGTGGCAGGGTCAGAATTTCTGCAAAAAGGCCCAAGTAGGGTACTTTATGAAGCTATGAGGGTGAAGTCAAGGTTGTAAGAAAAAATCCCAAGACTTAGAAATGCCAGAAACAGGGAATGACTGTAAGGAAAGGCTGCTAGCTGTGAGCCATGGAGCCAAGTTGAAAGAGGCAGTAAACTGCCCATTACAATCAGCCAGACTGCAGGGGCAGGGCTGCCAAGGCCCCTTGGAGACCACTTTTCACTGTCATGTGCCATGGATGCCAAAAACAGGGCTGCAGGATTAAATGCTTGCCCTGCCAGATTTTGTTACTGCTTTGGTCCCATCGCTTCCTTTTATGATCCTCTTCCTCCCTTTGGGAATGCAAATGTTTACTCTATGCCAATGTACATTGGATGTATGTAACTTGCTTTTTATTTTGATCCTCATTTCTTTTACAGAGGCACACGAGCTCACCTTGAGTCCCAGAGGAGGCTTTGGGACTTTTCAGCAATGCTGGATCTATTAAATGTGGGAACTCTTAGAGAAGACTAAATGTATTTTGCATTCTGAGCTGGGCATGAGTTCTTTAGGGGTCATGGGTGGAATATTATAGTTAGACATAAAAAAATGTCCCCTAAAGAACTCATTGATTAATGTTTGGAGTTGATATAGTGGAGTCATGAGGGTTGTAATCCCAGCAGTGGATTGTAATGGATTTATCTGGGTGAGTCTGGAGAGGTGGGTGATTGAGGGTACGGCCTTGGGGATTATATATGGTTCCTCCTCCTTCTGTTCTCTCTCTCTCTCACGCTCTTGATTCTAGCCTCCATGATGTAAGGAGCACAGCCCATGTGCTCTCCTTCTCTCTGTTTGCTGACATCATGCCCTGATCCACGGTACCCTGGCCTCACATGTACTGAACCTGAAACCATAAGAAAATAAATATTCTTTCCTGTAAGTTATGTGGTCCATCTTCTAGATTATAACTGTAAGAATGCTGACCAGAACAGGGTCCCCCTCTCCACTGACAATGACAGCAGAACATAAATCCCACTTGTCAACTGTTGTTCCCTAGACTCTGCTAATCAGACAGATAGAGTCAACTTCCATTCTAATCACTGGAAACTTTTCACATCCTTTGGAGATTTCTGATGTTCAGGGAAAGGGGAGCCTCTCGTAGTCATCCCATATTCAATCCAGGGCTCATCCTCCATCTTCTCACATGTCAGCTCTGTAGGTCCAATTCCTTGTTATGCCAACCGGGGTGTGGGATTCAACCCTTTTTCTTGATTTTCACCACCCCAACTGGAAAACCAACAAACAAGACCATCACCGAAGTGTTTGTGTGAATAGAAGACTGTCAAAGACCAGGTTGCTGGTGGATATGCATCACGGGAATGTGACCTGAAATCCATCATGGGTTTCTCTATTCTTAGAGGTGTTTTGGTCATTTCTCAGACTTGGGCTCTAATCTTCACCATGTTCTTTGACCTCTTTTCTCCTTCCTCTTTCTCCTACACTTCAAAAATTCTGTTGATTTTTGTGTGTGTGTGTGGGGGGGGGGGTACTGGAAATTAAACACAGGGGCATTCTACCTCTGAGCTATATCCCCAGCTCTTTTTATTTTTTGGAACAAGATTTTACTAAATTGCTGAGCATTTTGCTAATTTGCTGAGGCTGGCCTTGAACCTGTGATCCTCCTGTCTCTACCTCCCAAGTAAATGCAGAGAAAGTGAACGGTTTCCTTGTTACTCTGGCTCTTATCAATCCATGTTATCAGGGACTCATCTTCTACTTCAAGAAGCCAAATATTACTTCATTAAATGAATGCTTAGATCTCATACATAAGCAATTCCACGTTTTCAGTGACAATTCCTTTTAAAATTTCATTGAAGAACTATTTATTTGGTGAGTAATGCAGTCTACAGGCTTAAATGCACAAAGATGTTCCTACGTTTCTAATAATACACAAATGGAAAAACTTAAGCTATAATCAGAGGGAACTGAGTCAATTCATTATGGCTCAGTCACTCAGTAGAGTGCTATATTCAGGAGGAATCACTAAGATTAATTCACAACTCCTATGTGCAAAACATCCTAATTGCTTTATTTAACCTCTCACTCCTCTGGTCCTGTTCCACTGATTGAGGTTGGGGGTGGAATGAACTTATTGTCTGATCTGATTTAAAGTTTAATTTGTGTCGATAATTTAGGTGGTATTCAATCTCCTTGGAGAACAGGGTTAAGATTCATACACACATCCACTTCCCCTGCTTTCCTTGTTAAGATGGCATGTGGTTATGCAGGGCTAGCCTATATGTCCTTTGGCAGAAAAAGAGAAGAAGTGCCCTAGACGCTGGTGTTGGCTTCCTCCCTGGTCTCTGGAGCAGGCCCAAGGCTGCTCTGTATCCTGCTGGCATCTCGTTTAGCTCAATCTCATCTCTTGGCTTGGTCAAGCCCCAAGTGTCCCTTGGCTTTCATCTCAGCTTCCAAAAGCTGAATATCCTTAAGTGGTTGCCATAGACTCCATCCAACCCTCAGCCTGACCGTACACCCCAGGCTTTCCTTAAGAATTGTCTTATTCCATCACAGTCTCCCTGGCTTTCAACTCGGTATGGACATCCTTGACGAAGAAGGTGCTAACCAGACTTTTTTGTTGTTGTTATCTGATGTGACCACACAGCATCCCTTCTTAATTAGCTGGGGCTGCCTTACTATACCCAGATGGCTCCTTCCTAGGATCCCAAACAGGAGTGGATAGGGAAGAACAAAAGTTTCCTGGGTGCCCTTTGCTCCCTCAACTTATCAAATGTAGAGAAAATAGGGGCTCATTTTGAATTTTCTAATTTTCTCTTCTTCCCCTCTCCTCTGTGTCCCATCTCCTCTAAAACAGCTTTTGGTTTGTTTCATTTTGTTGTATGCATATGAGGCCATCTATTATTAATTTTATTTATTTTTTTTAATTTGTGCATTGTAATCATACATCTTTGTTAGGTACAAGCTGATAAAGGCATACATGCACACATTTCTCATTTAACTCTTCCGCAGTTCCCACCCCACTCCCTCATCCTCCCTCCTTCTCAAGTTCAGTTTAGTGATTGACTTTGATATGTTCATGAAAGTACATCATGTGCATTAGGGTGCCCCCTCTCCCCATCACCTTCTGTTAAGTCAAATTCTTTGCTCACCTAAGGTTTCTCCTTCTTCCTCTGAAGTCCCTCTTATGTCCCTTTTTCTCCCTAGCTTCCACATATTAGGGAGAGCATACAATTTTTTACTTTTTGTGACTGACTAATCTCACTTAACATAATGTTTTCCAGTTTCATCCATTTCCCTGCAAATAACATGAATTTGTTCTTCTTTATGGCTGAGTAAAATTCCATTGTGTACACATATCCCATAGTTTTGTAATCCATTCATCTGTTGATGGACATATTGGCTGCTTCCATAGTTTGGCAATTATGTAGCTATAAACATAGGTACACATGCGTTGGTCTGATAGTTTGGTTTCCATTCTTTTGGGTAGATACCCAGAAGTGGTATTGCTGGGTCATATGGTAGGTTCATTCCCATTCGTCTGAGGATCCTCCATATTGTTTTCCAAAGTGGTTGCACTAATTTGCAATCCCACCAACAATGTATTAGGGTTCCCACTTCTCCACACCCTCGCCAGCGGTTGTTGTTGTATGTGTTCTTGATGATTGCCATTCTGATTGGGGTTAGGTGAAATCTCAAGGTAGTTTTGATTTGCATCTCTCTGATTGCTAATGATGTTGAACATTTCCTCATACATTTATTGGCCATTTGTATTTCTTCTTTTGTGAAGTGTCTCAAGAAACTCACAGCTAAGAAAACAAATAACCCAATCAAAAAATATGGGGCCATATATGTGTATCCCACATCTACTGAACAACATCCCTCATGCTTTGCTGTTAGGGATAGAATGAGCACCTCTCTACACCATGGGAAACACTATGGTCTGGGTTGGTCGGGCATCCCTGTAAGATACAAGCGAGGGCGGCAGACCAAGGAATATGGCAATTCCTTTTTCCTGCAGTATGGTCTTACTTTCATGCTAAGAACGTTATCAATATTAAATTTACCTCGATCTTTCTCCTGACATTACTCATCTTGAGTGGGAGGATATCTGGGCCAAGGCAAAAAGATGAAGGTCAAGTGCTTGGGAAGATGAAAGAGAAAATTATGCTAATAATTAAAAATGTATCTCCATCGCTTATAGCATAACCATTTAAAATATGCTTATGAAGTTTTTCATTGCATGGAAATATATATATATTCATATATATATAATTTGAATGCTACTGGAAAGAAAGCAGGATTAAAAATTGCAAGAAAAATGAAATATAAGTACATTATAACATACATAGAGAAAAGCTTGAAAAATAGCAAAAGGTCACAATGTTGGCCTCTGACTAACTAGGTTATGATTGTTGACTTCTCTATTTCCCTAATATTTTGAAGTCTCTATTGGAAGGATATGTTGCTGCTATCATAGGAATGAATTTAATTTTTTTTAGTTTCAGTAAAAACTTTTTAAAATTTGTTAGAAGTGTTTAATCAAATATTTTTCTGCAATTTATTCACTCATCCACCAAATATTTATTGAGAATCTACCACAATAAGTGTTAAGGGTTGAAGAAGGCAAAGCTCCTGCCTGTCTGGGGTTTTACATTCTAACAGGAAAGAGTGCAAATGATGCTGGTGTCAAATTGGACCAGCCCAAGGTTAAATGAATTATGGAAATAGTATTCAGAGTATAGAATATACCAATTTATCCCTGTACCATACTATATACTGTATATAACATATTCTGATACTGTAGTATATCTATAAATATGGTTCTATCAAAAATATATAGTACAAATAAATATGTAATATCTCAAAAACCACTATGCAGCTGTTAAATATGATTGAACAATGATATGGGGGAACTTTCCAAAATAGAATTTTTAGAACAGTGAATAGAGCATATTGCATGCGTGCACAGGTGTGTATGCATGCACATACACACAC
Organism: Graphiurus murinus; assembly: GCA_004027655.1. Taxonomy (NCBI): domain Eukaryota; kingdom Metazoa; phylum Chordata; class Mammalia; order Rodentia; family Gliridae; genus Graphiurus; species Graphiurus murinus. The sequence continues at coordinate 8,695 of PVLC010029569.1, forward strand.
ACACACACACACACACACACACACACATACACACACACACCCGTTTACATGCACTCTTTCTGGCTGAATGCATGAGTCCTTGGTAACTCATGCAGTTGCCTTTGGGGAAACTGAAGGACAGAGGAAGGAAGATTTGCTCAGAATATTTGAGTTATTGAAAGTGTGGTTGTACTGCCCAACTTAAAAAAAAATAATTTAACATATATTTTAAGAATCCTATCTGTCCATATGAATCATAAAGTCTGTTGCGTATTTTTGAAAGAAATATCTAAAGGTAAATTTGACTGTCCTATCATTCAGTTCTATTTAAGTTATTTCTGTGAAAAGTGTCCATTTTCATTCAATGCTATATTTAGAGGATGCTAAATATTCATCTAGTTCTCCAATACAGAAAACTTTTGGACTTGTAAATTATCTTCGCATATTTTCATTCAACAACTACTTAGTAAGCTAAAAAGTTTTCAGGAAGGAAAAAAAAATGACCATTTAAAGAGCTTGAAAAATAAAACCTTTGAGTAGGAGGAAACTCTCTGCAGTCCATGAAGTCCAAATCTCAAAGCCAGAATGACTTTAACATACTGTTTTTGTTTTTTTTTTTACCCCTCTTAGTACTAGGGATTGAACCCAGTAGCATTCTACCTCCAACCTACACACTAAGCCCTATTTTAATTTAATTTTTGAAACAGGATCTCTCACTGAGTTGCTAAAGCTGGTCTCAAACCTATGGTCTTCCTGTCTCAGCCTCCCAAGTACTGGGATTACAGTCATGCACCACTACACCCAACTTTAATATATGACCTTCTATTCATTACATAAGTGCCACCAGAAGCTCACTCCTTTATGAGACAACCACAAAAATTGTCCTCATTCTATCTGGGGATAGTTCAGGTTATGAGAAAGGCCCTTCATGTCTTGGGTAGAGACCTTAAGTGCCTACTGAGTTTTTTCCTCTATCTGGAACATCCACCTCCGTTGGTATCCCCTTTCCAAATTGTGCCAGTTTTTCTGAAAGTATGTCAAAGGCGCCACCTTAGTATGCTGTGTTCCTGGTCACCTTAGAGTACCTCAGAATTTATCGCTAATAATTGGACCCCTCCCCTTGGAGGGAAGACCTGTGCTTCCCTCTTCTTTGAAACTCCTCCTGCAAGTAGCACATGATAGATGCTCAAGTAGGGGTGTGTGTGTGTGTGTGTGTGTGTGTGTGTGTGTGTGTGTGTGTACATGGATGCGTGCATGCACATGCTTTACTAGGGATCGAACCCAGAAACATTCTGCAAAATCATCAACCCTTTTTTAAGATTTTATTTTGAGACAGTCTTGCTAAGTTTCCCAGGCTGTCCTCGAACTTGGGATCGTCCTGCTTCAGCCTCCAGGGTGGCTGAGATCACAAGTATGTGCTACCACATCCATTAAGTGCTTAACTTCTGTTGCACTGAATGACATCTAGGTTTTCTTTTTTTTTTTTTTTTTTTTTTTTTTGCGGTACTGGGGATTGAACTCAGGGGCATTCTACCTCCGAGCTATACCCCCAGCCCTATTTTTTATTCTTTATTTTGAAACCAAGTCTCACTAAATTGCAGAGTGCCTCACTAGGTAGCTGAGGCTGGCCGCGAACCCGGATCCTCGGGTCTCAGCCTCCCGAATGCTGGGATTACAAGTGTGTGCCACCACGCCCGGCGACAGCTAGGTTTTCCAGTCACCCTCTGGACCCTGACTGACTGACTGACTGACTGACTGACTTACTTACTTTTTCTTTCTTTTAGTACTAGGTATTGAACCCCCAAACATTCTACCTCTGAGCTACACCCTCAACCATTTTTATTTTTTTATTTTGAAACAGTCTTGCTAAATTGCTGAAGCTGGCCTCAACCCTGCAATCCTCCTGCCTCAAGCCTCCCACATACTGGGATTACAGGCATGATAATAGTAATGTAATGATGCCCTGGCTCTGACATCATTTCTTAAGCAAATGACTCAACAGTGACAAAAAGGAAGGTAGCTGCAGGGCAGGGGAACACTCCAGTGACAAGGATGAACGAGAACACTTTCTGCTCCTTCAAGGCCGGCTGCTCACTGTGCATCTTCAGCAGGCGGAGCAGATAGTCCTCCCCTCCATCGGCCTCCGCATGTGCTGTTTAATGTTCCTCAGCTGTGCAGCAGGATAACAAACCTGATCCCGCCTTCATCCTTATCTAATTATTTTATGGGGCATTAAGCTGCCTTTGGCTGAGCTGGTTACCAGCTGCAACAACACTGGCAGAAAGGACATAACCCCACAACCAAGAGGCAGCAGACACTCACAGAACCTGTCCCTGTATAGCTCTGATCAGCAGTTTATGGAGCCTGGGAGGACCAGGCTGTCCTCCCACCCCAGGCATGAAGCTGTACCCACTCAGCTGCAGGCAGTCGCTTGCTGAAGGTGCCCGTGCTGTGCTAAAACATTATTAGGGCGTTAGATAAAGTTGGAGAGACTTTTTTCCGGTGGCAATGTCACTATCACAGCCTCCAGGTGAAACACAGACAGCTCACTGCATTGTTCTAAAAGCCGGGTCTTCCTGGTTTGCACACAATCATGGCCACAGTTTTACTACAGACAGTGGTTACCTTGTTTGTGGGGTCAGCCTCCCTCTGTGGAAAGAGGCAGGGCCCTGTGGCAGCCCGAAAGCATTTCAAACATGTTTTTGCTTGAAAAGCTAATCACCACATGCCTCTCTCCTCTCTCCTGCTCTTCCTCGTGTGCTGTGCTTGGCCGCTGGCATTATGTTCACTCCGCAGCCCCTGGCAGCTGCTAGTCAGGGCAGGAGGAGTCCAGCAGGTGAAGAATGTATATTATCCAAACCATGGCAACCGGAAACACCAACATCCCCTGTGCCCCCTGCAAACCAATGGCATGGCTTGTGCCATACCATGCATGTATTAAAACTGGTCTCTGTCCTAGGAATGAGTTATTAGCTTGACAGAGAGACAGGGACAGGCAGAGTAGGAGTGGGGGAGGTTAGCAGCTTTGACATTGGAGCCAGCCTGGGTTGGATCCTGGTTCTAAGATCTACTCATTGTTTGTCCTTAAGTAAATTGTAGATGCCCTCTCTCATCTCAGTTTCCTTGTCTATAAAATGGAGAAAATGTCTCAAAAGGTAGTTAAATGAGTTAGTGCAAGTAAAAAGCTTAGCACAGAATAAAACTTCAATACACATTGGCTTGTCTGGAAAAAGACCTCACCCAAACCCAAATGTCTAGTTATTATTTATAAGTGCACAATGTACAAAGATCTAACTCCACAGCAGACTCCTCCGAGTAGCTGGTGGAGTGTCTCCTCTGGGGTGTCTCTGAGCCTCCTCCACCCAACATACCCAGCACCAAAGTCAGGTTGTTCTCCAATCAATCCAGGTCCTCTCCAGTGCCTTCCACCTCTGAGAACAGCACTACCGTCCATCCCAGGTGGGCCCTGCTTCTCCCTTGCTGCATTCCCCTACCACCTGGACTCTCACCAAGGCAGCTGCCACCCTATCTAACTGGTCTTCCTCCGATCCTCTCTCCCCTCTCCAGGCTGTTCCCCATGCAGCAGCCAGAACGGTGCTCTGCTAAGTCATAAAGCTGATCCTACTGCCCATTCCCATACACACATACACATGTATGCTACTAAAAATCCTCAGTTGTTTCACTTGGCTCTTAGGCCAAAGTTAAAATCCTTACCAAGTACTGCATGTCTGGCCCTGCCTACCACCTCAGCCTCGTCTTGTACTGCTTTCTTCTTGCTCTTTGGACTCCGGCCGCATCAGCTTGTAGACTGTTAAACACAACACAAAACATCCCAGATAACTCCTGTTCATTCTTCAAAAAACAACCCAGCTGATTTCATAAGCCTCTGGCTAGAATTGGGCTGCTTTTTTTATGTCCTCTCAGACAATCATGTAGTTTTCCTTCCAAGCCATGTTTGTAATTATATATACTTTAGTATGATTCTTTGAGTAATGTCTCTCCTCCTAACAGACCAAATTTTTTCAAGAAAACAGTGACTTAGATAGTGTCCAGCCCATGGCAAGATGCTCAGTAAGTATTTCTAGAACTCATTCACCAATAGATGACATCCACACATGACCTCACTCAGTCTCACGCAAACTTTAAAGTTGAGTCTGACTATCCTGCTGTGACATTCGAGGACACGAGGCGGAGGAACTCAGTGATTTGTTCAGGACTATACAAGGGGCTAAATATAAGAACTTGAAGTCAAGCATTCTGACCAGAAGTCAAGTCACCACACCCAGCACCTTAATTTTAATCTCAGAAGACTTAGTTCAAATTTATGACCCCCCCCCCAGCACAAGATAATAAATTCGTGTTCTCTAAGCCACTGTGTTGGGGTGATTGGGTACAGCAACCATAGGAAACTAATACATCTGGCTTAGCCCTCTTCCCACTCTTTAATAGACCTACTAACCTAACCCAAGAGGAAGGGACACAGCCTGCAAAGGAGAAAGGAGGGTTTGGGGACAAATGCAGCCAGGACCCTTGCAATTCCTTTTCCACACTTGCAGGAATCACCAGCACAGTGCACATCTAAAGCTCATTCTTCTCAGTTGCACTTTACAGTCCTATGTACTGTATTTGAATCTTTCTGAGCTGGGCATGCTGGCACACACCTGTAATCCTAGTACTTGAGAGGCTGAGACAGGAGGATCACAAGTTCAAAGACAGCTTCAACACCTTAATGAGGCTCTCGACAGCTTAGCAAGACTTTGTTTCCAAATAAAAAATAAAATAGGGCTGGGAATGTTACTTGAAGATAGAATACCCCTGGCTTCAATCCCTAACACCTAAATACATAACTACATAAATAAATAAATATTGTTCTTCTCTAAATGGGGAAAAGACTGACATATTAAAACCTTCTCAGTGAGTGGCAGGAACATGTGTATAATAAAACCAAGTCTCATTCTTTCCTGATTCATTCAAATTTCATTGCTTAATCATTAGAACCAAGGAATGACATTTCGCCAAGGAGTATTTTCATGAGATGGTCTGGTAACTTTATGGACTTCTATTATTTTTCTCATTTTATTAGCACATAAATCAAAACAGATGACATCACCTCATCTTTCTCAATGGTACCAGTAATCAAACACAATCTATAAAATGAAAGTCTTCCATAAAAAATGAGCACTATCAAGTTATCAGGCGTGCAGCCTGCTGCTCAGAGCTCTCTTCTGAGTCACGCCCCGATGTGACTTGGCAGCACTCCTCCATCAGCTCTGTGGCTGGAAAAAAAAATGGGTCATTGCACCGTGACAAAAGGACATTCATTGAAAATACAGTGATTAAGAAAAATTTGAGCTCCAATGGTCTCAAATGCCCAAAGGAAGCTCGTACTTGCAGTGTGTGGGTGCCAGAGACAGACAGACCCACAAAGCACAGCAAGCCCCACCAGCAGCCCACCAGGGACATGATTAGAATCCAACCAGACATGGGGAGTGGCTGGAAGCCACCGATGGGAGGGGCATGAGGCCTTGGGATGGGAGGGGGGAGGCTGTTTTCTGCATTATTAGCATTTAATTGAAACATTCTGGAACCTCCAGGGCCAGAACCAAAAAAAAATAGGGCATTGCAACAAGATTCAACAATATAATTTTCATTTTGCCTATATGATATGAGAATAGGACTCACATGGTATAAAGGCAATATTTCCCTGGATACACACACACACACACACACACACACACACACACACACACACACACAGGAGTTCATAAATGAAACAAACTAGCACAAAGTTGATGGTTGTTGAACTGGATGGTGAGTCTGGCTGGATGGTGAGTGCACACATTCTAGTCTTGCTCTCTTTGTGTTTTAAAATTGTCATAAAAAGGGGGAAAGATAAGTGTTGATTTCACTGGATGCTGAAGATTTTTCCTGGTTAATATTCCTTCACGCTGAAATTTTTTAATGAAAGCTTTCACTGGATGTGGTGGTGCACACCTGTAATCCCAATACTAGAGAGGCCAAGACAGGAGGATTGTAGGTTCAAGGCCAGTCTCAACATATAACGAGACTCTATTTCAAAAATAAAAAGTTCTGGGGGCTGGTCGCTTGGAGGGGGAATGCCCCTAGGTTCAATCCCTAGCACCAGGGAAAAAAATCATCAAGTCTCCCTGTGTCTGTGTCTGTGTCTGGGGACCCAGAGGTACTGTGAGAGGGTGGCGTCCAAGCATGGAGCATGGGAAATGAGAGGCAAGCAGGCTGAAGGGGGAAAACCCAGGGCAGGGACAACCCTCCGCTGAAATGCCCAGTGAGGGCCCACATTCTGGGACCAGCTCACCTGTACTCAAGGGCCAACAACACCCCAATGTACACCCAGATACAAACATGAGTTCAACTGAAGAAACACTCAGGGAACACTTGTCATGAGCCAGGTCAGGGGCTCAGCATTAAGCAGTATCAAGATGAAGACATGACAGTCTCTAAGGGCAGCTGTCTACAAGAGCAAAGTTTAAGTTTCTCTTAAATAGTTGAAGGATGTTGACCAGATTGTCTACCCATCAGTCACTTCAGCAAGATTCAATGATTGAAGAAAAACCTGGAGAGTTTGTGTTTTTTGTTTTTTTAAAGATTCCTTAAATGTTGCTGCTCAGTCCTGCCTCACTGGCTGTTCATGATAGGATTGCTCCCTTTCTTAGCAACAATTATTTCAAAATGAGGTGAAAATTTACTTTTCTACAGAGTGACAAGATGGCCAAGATATGCATTATTTTCAGTGTTCATAGGACCTAGAAACAAGGAACCTGGTAAGAAAGAGACTCATGGTAACCCCATTTGGGAACAAACATCTGAAAAATCACAAAGGTCCTGTCTTGCTTGGTTCTGTCACTGCAGGGAGTGGGGGATGGAGAGAGGAGGAAGGAGCCCAGGATTGATGATGGACAGTGTGAGGTTTTATCCCTCTAAAGCATTCTCCCCTCCCCCTTCTTTTCCTTCTTAACAGCTGGCCCAGAGGACCTAAACTTAGCAGGGGCGAGGTGTAGGAAACTAGATAGTGCATTCTACAGTTGGATAGGAAATACTGGGCTCAATGTGTTTAAGGTTAAGATTAATTCCTCACTTCCTCCATATCTATTTTAAAAACAGGGCAAAGGATGGCATATGCTTTCTTCTAACAAAATGACAGAAGATCAAAGGATCAACATGATCCTGTGTCAAACCCTCTGACTCTTGCCACGGCACTCTGCCTACAGAATAAAAAAGTATTTTATCATTGCGGTTAAAACTTGGTTGCCTGTGTTTATTCAGGAAATTCTGTAGTGGCAACAGCCAGAAAAAGAGCAAATTGTGATTAGTGAAATTGACAGGAGGCCACAGAACAAAGGGGAAATTTAGCAGTCTGTTCTTTAACTTCTCCTTCACAGCGATGAACAAAGACCACAAGTCTCTTGCTCTCTGCAAGAGGGAGCTTGAGTTTCAAGTCTGTGGGACTTGTTGCCTGAAAGCAGCAATCTGCCCGCTATTGAAGAGGGGGAATCCATTTTTCTGATTTGCAGTAGCCATCCTAATTAATGTTGGCTCATTATTATTCTGTGTTATGTAAACAGGAGCTTTCTGTGGAGCCACTCATTAGGGCTGATTTAATCGAATTTGAGAAGGAAAGGGATGACTGCCTGGGGACGCAAGGGACCAAGGCCTCTGAAAGAGCAGCGTTTGACCAGTGACTTCCAAGTGACACTCAGTCACAAACAAATGGGCAGAAGGACAGGGACAGAAGCAGACCCTCTCCGGCCCCTTGTCTCTCCAGAGTGGCTTTCACTAATTATTTTTTCTGTATGTGCCTCTGCCTTGATCCTCATCGGTCATCATTTTTTAGATCTCACCAAGCTATGGGCCTCTTTGAATTTTTCAACAACCCAATATCTGAGAGAAATTTCATTCACTCTATGATCCCTTTTGTATAAAGACAATCGGCTCAAAAATTGGCAGGGCACAAGGTTCTAATGATTCCAAATTCCACTTTGAGTTCTGGATTTTTTTTTTTCCAAACAAAGTTCTTTTTTGTTTTGTTTTAGCTTTTGGGTTGTTTTTGTTTTGGGGGATCAAATCCAAGGGCATTCTACCTCCAAGCTATACCTCCAGCCCTTTTTATTTTTTATTTTTAAAATGATCTCACTAAGTTGCTGAGGGTCTGGCTAAATTGCTGAAGCTGACCTTGAACCTGAGATCCTCCTGTATCAGCCTCCCAAATCCTGGGTTTACAGGCATGCACTGCTGTGTGCCAGGCCAAAGTCCTTTTTGACTCTGAATGGAATTGGGTCTTTCTTTGACTAAGGTGTGATTATCAATCATGTATTTACTTGCTCTGCAAAGACTTCTGGAGTTCCTAATTTGTGTTGGGCTCTGCTTTAGGCACTGGGGATTAACACTGAACAAGACGCAAAGGTGTTGCTCTGCAGGAGTTTATATCCTGGTGCACAGAGACAGACAAACATGAAGTCACCTAAGTGAACAAAAGGACAGTGCCTTGGAGAAAATAAAAGAAGGCAATGCTATTTGTAGATACCCAGCGGCTCACATCTCAAAGGACCCTCTCGGAGGTACTGAGACATGGATGATGGGAAGAAGTTAGCCACACGGGGAACTGGGCAGAACATTCATAGTGGGGACACAAGTTCAAACACTGCAAGGCAGCAAGGAGCATAGAGTTCAAGGAGCAGCTAGCAGGACAGCAGGGTTGGAACACAGGGAGCCCAGCGGAGGAGGGCAGTCAGGTGCCGGCAATGCCAAATCCTGTAGGGCCTTCTTTGCAGAACAGGTCCTGTCATTCCGGTTTGGTTTCATCCTCAGTGCCTGGAGAAATCAGTGTGGGGGAAGGGTGTCAAACATGATCTGGTTGGGAGCCAGGCATGGTGGCGCACGCTTGTAATCCCAGCATTTGGGAGGCTGAGACCAGAGGATCCGGGTTCGAGGCCAGCCTCAGCTACCTAGTGAGGCACTCTGCAACTTAGTGAGACCCTGTTTCAAAATAAAGAATAAAAAATAGGGCTGGGGGTATAGCTCAGAGGTAGAATGCTCCTGAGTTCAATCCCCAGTACCGCAAAAAAAAAAAAAAAAAGATCTGGTTTGAATTTTAACTTTCTAGCTACTAAGTACTAGAGGAAGAGTAAAAGTAAGGAGGGTAGTTAGGAGGCTATTGTAATACATGTGAGAAATGATATAAAGATACTAATATAAGAACAGCAATTTTCACCAAGCATGGTGATGCACGCCTGTAATCCCAGTATTTGGGAGGCTGAGACAGGAGTTTCACAGTTTTGAGGCCAGCCTCAGCAACTTAGTGAGACCCTGTTTCCAAATTAAAAAAATAATAATAATAAACAAGGTTGGGTTTGTAGCTGAGAGATAGAATATCCCTGGGTTCAATCCGTAGTACCACACACACACACACACACACACACACACACACACACACGCGCACACTCAAATCAATTAGCATGTACTATGTGCCGAGTGAACTCCAAGCATTGTACTAAGCCCTTTGTATGCAGTACCTCATTTATTTTCCCAATACCCCCCTTTTTAATATAATTTTGTTAGTGCATTGTAATTATACATCATAGTGAGGTTCAAAGTGATACAAACATGCATGCACACAGCACTTGGTGTGTTTCCTCCCCATCCCACCCCACTTCCCTTGCTCCCTGTACCTATTAGTGAGATTGGTAACCATACCTTTATATGGTGATATAGCATTATTGGTATGTTTCCTTCATCAAGACCCCTTTAAGAAGATAAGAGAAAGTGACTGACCCAGGTCACAAGTGATGGATCAGGCAGTCTGCATCCATCTTCCTTGGAACTTTAGCAATGAACGCTATGTGAACCTGGGAAAGAAATCTGCTTAACACAACCAGACACAAACACACCCCTTTTTATTTATCTGCATATAGCTGGCACAGTCCCGGGATTGGAAATTATTTGCTGTAGTAATTCTGATCTAAATATTATTACACGACGTGTGTGTGGAGGCGGGTAGTACGCTAACGCCAGCAGGGAAATGCGGGGCGACCTAGGGGAGCTGAGGCTTGGGCCTCCCAACTCTCTGGTCCCTGGGACGCAGGAGGAAGAGCGCCCTCTACTGAGTGTCCGGTCCAGGGGAGGGAAAAGTGTGACTAACAGGTGTGCGTGGGGGCGGAGCTTACAAACAGGGAGACCAGGGGACCCACGGAAAGACTGGCAGAAAGCACAGCGGTGGGAGGATGGGTCGGCGCCAAAATGTCCACGCCAACATGTTAGTAAGAGGACATGAGGATGCGTGCTCAGGTGGCTGACATTTGGGGTGGCGGCCAAGTATAGCAGGGATGAGAAGCAGGAAAGTAACTGGGCTCAGGGTTCCAGCGGAACTTTGGTGAGGCAGGACTCCAGACACGGTGGAATCCTCCAAGGCCAGTTCCCAGCCCTGCTGTCATCTCTCTGACTCATGCCGCTTACGTAAGTGTGACACGCACGCTTTACGCCCTGGAAATGGCCCGATGTTCCACAGCTGTCCTGTGTGCACAATCGCAGAGTCTGGAATTGTGGCGATGTATCAAAGACCATGACGCTCAACTGAACTTGGAAAATATTACCAACCAAACGTGATAACGGAGGATAAGGGGATAAAATGGACCTAGACACTGGCAAGATTTTTTTCTACTTTTCCAAAATATAAACCTATATATTTGATATATTAAACGGCTTTACCATCTTTTCAGCGTAAATTCAGGAACTCATAGAATAATCGTTAAGGTAATCTTGATAAGGTTTTGGTATACATTCTATAGGGGAAAAAAACCCTACAATTAAATAAATAATAGCTGCTCTTTGGATCTCTTTAGGACTTCTGGAATAGTAAATATCCTCTCTTTCGGCTTTCCTTTTGCATCAACAGGGTCCTGGGAGCTGTGGTCCAACAGAGATGTGAGGGCCCAGCCCGGCCACTGGACATCATTCCTTGGGGAAGAGTGCCCTGATACCCCTCCCATATCACTCAGCCAGTGTATATCAGATGTCCCTTCTCAACAGTCATGCACCCTTGTGAGGTTTCTGTCCTCACACTAGTTCTCTCTGGCTTCTCCCTCCTAACAGTGACCTTCTTCAGATAGAAACCTGTCTTTACCCATCTTAGAATCCTGACCAAATATATTACATGTGTCCACATGTGTTCAGGACATGGTAAAAGAATCATTCCCTTCGTTTTATTTTTCTATTGCTCATTACTTTGTCACAGAATATTGGTTATATTCTTCATGCTCTTCATGGTGGGGGTAAGAGGGATCCCTAAAAATGGAGCATGAGATTATTTTGCTGAGAATCTGGGGAATAAGTAGCTGGGAATGAAATCCAGAGGAGGGGAGGACACTACACTTATTGAACACACTATGCGCAGGGAAACGTGCTA
>PVLC010029570.1:0-20104 GCA_004027655.1 Graphiurus murinus
AAATTTTTTTTGTTTTGAAACAGGGTCTTGCTAGATTGCTGAGAGTCTCACCAAGTTGTTGAGGCTGGCTTCAAACTTGCAATCCCCCTGTCTCGGCCTCTGAAGTACTAGGATTACAGGCATGTGTCACCATGCCTGGCTCTCAATTTAGTTTTTAAAGCTACTCCTATTTTTATGGTGATGAAATATGCTGTGGACTTTTTAAAATTGAAAAAAATATTTGCAAGTTAACATACTAGTAAAAATCATTTTAAAGTCTGTACTTGTTAACTCTAATATCTGAGTTACTTTTGTCTTTTTCCCTCTGGTTTTTCAGTCATTGGTCTGATCTTATAGTTTATTTTATACATTTTGATAGACTGCTAGGCATGCTATATGAAAATATTATAGTGCCAATCTGAGGACCTGGAAAATGTTTTATTGAGAAGGGTTTAAAGCAGAGGGAGATCACCTTAATTCAGTCTGGGACTGTGATAATTTGAAGCAGAGTTTTGGTCTTAGTAAGGATGAGTCTACTTTCAATTCACCTTTGTTCCTAAGGTGAAGCCCTTTAGAGGTATTATCTGAAAGCCTCAATTTATTGGCTTATCAGGGATCCTGCTTCTTGGTGAACACTGAAGTTTTGGGGTTTTTATTTTTATTTTCTTTGTGTGTGTGTTTGTGACCTTTTCCCTTGAAATTTTGAAAGTGCGGGTTTATCTTCTCAGCTTCTCTATCAATGCTTACAACTTGGCCAATGCCTTGGAGGAGAAGCATCACCTATTGGCTCCCAGCAATGCTCTTCTCTTCTTTCCATAATCTTGACCCTTCACATCCTGATTGTCTTGGTAGCTCTGTGATACCTTCAACTATATGCACACACGCACACATATCCCTGAGACTTAACTCAATGCTGTTAGTTTGTGGTTTCTTTTTTTTTTTTTTTTTTTTTTTTTTTTTTTTTTTTTTTTTTCGGTACTGGGAATGGAATCTGGGGACATTCTACCTCGGAGCTACAGCCCCAGCCCTATTTTTTAAAATTCTTTTTATTTTGAAAAAGGGTCTCACTAAGTTGCGGAGGGCCTCACTAAGCAGCTGAGGCTGGCTTCGAACCCGGATCCTCCAGTCTCAGCCTCCCAAATGCTGGGATTACAAGCGTGCGCCACCACGCATGGCTTGACCCGATTATTTAAATTAGAAATCTGGGTGTCATCTTTCATTTCTCTTTCATTGCCTGAATCTAAGAAATCACCAAATTCTATTTATTTCTCTAATCTCTGCCCTCCCATACGTCTCCACTACTAGGTTACTATTTCAGTTTGGAACTCAAAACTTAATTTCTTTTAGAACTATGTTCTAAATAATAGGCAGATTCTCAGGCAAGCGTACAGAAGTCATAGTCTATTTGAAGTCTATCAAGCCAACTCCAAGTTCTGAGGCTCTTGACCTCTGAGTTCCATGTCCTCTCTAAATTTAGAGATTTGAGCTCCAATCTAAACTTGAAAGCCATGAGTCCACTTGTGGATGGATAAGAAAGAGAAAAACAGAAACTACATGTGAGTACCAGCAATATGAGAGAACAATTGACTACATGGGGGATAAAGAGATGCAGTCATATATTCAATCTTTTCCCAACTAATATGTTGCAGGTTTATGCGAGAGAAAAAGAAAATCACCATGGATTCAAAAAACATGCAAGTCGAAATTCTGCTAGCATAATATGAGAAAAATTCATTTTATTGTCTCCAGAACCTTTCATGAGGACCACCGAATGAATGAATTGGACTGTTTTCTGCTATAGTACTTTCTTATAGCAAAAGTGTAATAGTTTGGATTTAAAATGTCCCTTAGACCTCATGTCCTGAAGAGAGCTGTGTTAGAAGCAGAACTTGGTTGCTGGGGAAGGGTCTCTGGAGTCATGGCCGAGTACAGTGTGGGTCCTGGGCCCCACCTAGCTACAGTGACTGGCTCTGACCTCTCTCTGTCCTTTTTTTTTTAAATCTCTTCTCCCTGCCATGATGCCTTAAGGATTTCCAGCCCCAGCTCCTGCTTGGAGCTAGTATAAAATGAAATAAATATATTCCATTCCACATACATTATATGGAACCTCTCCATTAATCTGTTGAAAGAATGATTTTTAGTCACACTCTCATACATATACACGTACACATACACATGCACACGCACATGCACATGCACATGCAAGAGAGACTGGAATCTCCAGAACTGTGAGCAAATAAATCTTCCTTTCTCTAAGTTTTGTGTGTCAGATATTTGGTTCACGGCTGTGGGAAAGCTGGTTGAAACAAAAAGAAACCATTATCTGAATCATTCTTCTAATGTTGCCCATGTCTGTTTTGGGAAATGAGGACTAGTCAAGCGGTTCAGTGACGTCTGAAAGCCTTATCACCATGCAGCTTTATGGACAGTGGAGTTACAGAAGACCTCAGAGGGGGAGTGTTGAGCAAATCTGAGAGAAAACCTGTGTCTTAGATACTTCTGCCAACGTCAGGGGCTCCATAAACTACCATTATTTCAAAGGCCTGGATCTTAATTTATGAGTTAGTGCAAATCAGATATCATTTTAAGTACACTTTCAAGAAAACTTGCTAGGAATTCCTTTGTGCAACAGAGGATCCTCTTGTAACACAAACCATTCCAAATTTGGGAGAATACAATGAGAGAGAATTTCAACTGTCTGCCAAAATCAAGTTATGATCTGAGTCAGGAATAGCACACTTGCCCTTTCATGGGGGGAATGACTTGGTAAAAGAAAAAACAAGCTGTTCCCTAAGTAATAACATTTACTAGAAAGCATGGAATCTTGTAGCAGCAGCTGATTGCTGGCCTGGGTGGGTTTTATCATCATGCTTTAGAGAGGACCACTGAAGACCCCTGAGGACCAAGGCCTCATCAACAGTTGATCAGCAATTAATCATTAGAAAATTCATGGCTCTATCAATGAAAAGAATTTGGAACAGTGATCTTCGAACCACTGCTGCACGTTATAGAATCTTTAAAATTTTGATGTTCAGGCACTTTTGAAGGCTCGCCAATCAAATCAGAATATTCAAGGCTGGGACCCCAGACACGAGTAGTTTTGAAATTCCCCAGATGATTCCAGTGTACAGCAAAAATTGAGAACCATTGGGGCCAAGCAGAGAGAGTTGCACATTTGCATAACCTGGAGAAAATTTGCAAAACTTCTGATTCTCAGGCATCACTAAGAACTTAAGCAACGTATGAAAGAGGTAGGGTACAGAAAATTTTTCAGCTGATGGTTTAGAATAGGCTTGGCTCCATACCCAGTAACATCAGCACCATCTGGGATCTTGTTCATGACACAAATTCTCGGGCCCCCAACCCACACCTATGGACCTAGAACCTTCAGGGATGGGGCCCAGAGCTCTGCATTCTAACAAGCCCTCCATGGTGTTCTAGCACATGCAGAAGTTTGAGAACCACTAGTGTAGTGACTAAGAGCTGGTCTCTGGGACTAGACTGCCTGGGTTCAAATCTTGTCTTTGTTACTTAGAAAGTAATATGGGCAAGTTAACTTTTCTGTGAATCAACTTCCTCTTCTGTCAAATGGGAATAATAATAGTGGTTCCCTCAAAGGGTTGTTAAAAGAGGTAAATAACCGACTTAAACAGGGACTGACTGGCATATGATAAACACTCTGCAGTGCTTGTTAAATAAGCAAATATATGTGCTATTCTAAGGAGATGTGACTTTCTCATAATAGTTAACGGTATTATTTGTTGCTGCAGCAGAAACTTGTGATAAGTATGCTCTCTCCTGTGATTTCATGACTGGTACCTTGAAGTTTTGTTAAATCCATGGACCATCATCCCTATAGGCAGGAATGATAGACCAGGCAGGCAAATTTCTGGAAGGATGTTCTCTCATGGGGAAAATTATTAAAAACTGTAAGGTAATTTTACAGTCTGAAGAACTTGTCTCCTATTTGTGAGTGATTTTTAAATTATTACTCAGGTGGTAATGGTTTGGTCGTGTTATAGGAAAAAATGACTGCTCTAGCAAATCACCTTTCAGAGAAGGTAAAAGAAAATGATCTCTTCTCAGCAGCAGCCGAATCCCACAGAATTAGTAGATGAAGGCACTCTTCATGAAGAAGCGTTCCCAAAGATTCCCTTGAAGAATGTAAGAGACTAGCTGGAATGAAATTTTTAGGGTCTTGAGGGAAGTATAAAATCCCAGCAATTCTGGAATTGATTCTTTTAAAGAAAGAGTATGTTTGGCTATGATGATGTTTTTGTATGCTTAAGAAACACTCCTGGAGAAGACAAGAAGTCATGAGCATTCTGTTGCTTTCCAGAAGGCTCACTGAGGATTGGGACTCTCCCTGGAGCCTCTCCATTAATCTATTGAAAGAATGACTTGTTAAGGCACCCCCTCACCTTGCAAACTGGATTTCTCCCCAAAGTCTGCTTGTAATTTTTTTTCTGAATCTTAGATGTGTTTTCTCATGAGCACTGCTATCTCTCTAGGTCTCACAATACTGATTGTTTCCTGTAGATCACCCACCCATAGCTTGAACACGAAACCTACCACATGTATATCACTGCTCTAGCCTGGGCCTCTGAATGTTTTCAGTGAAAATTATATTTCCTTCTTAAGGAGATAAATTATGTTTTATCCATCTTTTGTGTCTTTTGTGGTTCTTAACACACAAGTTCTTAAAAATTGGATGCTTTTCCTGATGTTTCTCTTTTTATCTTGACTGCCTGGAAGCTGAGACTTAAACATGAGTTTAATTGCAGTAGCAATTTTTTTTTTTTTTTTTTTTTCGGCACTGGGGATTGAACTCAGGGGCATTCTACCTCCGAGCTATACCCCCAGCCCTATTTTTTATTCTTTATTTTGAAACCAAGTCTCACTAAGTTGCAGAGTGCCTCACTAGGTAGCTGAGGCTGGCCGCAAACCCGGATCCTCCGGTCTCAGCCTCCCGAATGCTGGGATTACAAGCGTGCGCCACCAT
Source organism: Graphiurus murinus (assembly GCA_004027655.1). NCBI lineage: Eukaryota > Metazoa > Chordata > Mammalia > Rodentia > Gliridae > Graphiurus > Graphiurus murinus. The sequence goes on from PVLC010029570.1 coordinate 4,982, forward strand.
GCCCGACTAGCAGTAGCAATTTTGTTTCAATTAATTCTTCAATTAATTTTTCATGTGGTTTCAGTTGACTTTATTTTTTAAAAGAATGTAGGATACCAACTTATTAAAAGAAAAAAATACATACTTGGGAGGCTGAGACAGGAGGATTGTAGGTTTATGGCCAGCCTCAGCTACTTAGTGAGGCCCTCCACAACTTAGTGAGATCCTGTTTCAAAATAAATAATAAAAAATAGGGCTGGGGTATAGCTCAGAGGTAGAATGCCCCTGGGTTCAATCCCCAGTTCCTAAAAAGAAGAAAGAGAGAGAGAGAGAAAGAGAGTGAGAGAGAGAGAGAAAGAGAGAGAAACATTTTCATTCAATTGAAATCCTTCTTTTGTACCAAACTATTTTTAATGTCCTGTATATTTCTAAAACTCTATATGATTTAAAGATGTTTCTCTTCTGGGATACACACACACACACTCTCACACACACATACAGACACACACATATGCTTCAAGGGAGTCTTCATGCTTTATGCCATATACAGTATAACATAGTATACAGTAAAATGTGGAAGATATATATCATATATATATAAGCATATATAATGTATATCTAATAGACATATACTCATATATATTACTTTATATATAACATGTAGGATATGAATATGTATAATACTTACATATATTTTATATATAAGCACTATTGATACATACATATACATCATTCATGTGTGTGTATATTTTTAGAAAGTGCCTCTAGCCTTCATTAGTTTATCCATAGAATTTACAACTCTTCTCTTGATCTCCCACACAATCAAAATTAAAATTCAGTGATTGAAAGGGACCTGGAAGTAAATATCCAATGACATGAATCCACTCAGCTCTGCCTTCAGTTCTTCCTCTCTGGGCAGTAAACATCATTGTTCATTTTTTGCCTTTCCCAGGAATTGTTTTTCTGGCCAAGTGAGTAGACAAATAGCTGTTAATGGAGAAATTTCAGAACAAGACCCAACTGGCTAGTTTTGGATCCCAGAGGAGACCCACAATTCGATTTGGCTAGAGGAAGGTCAGAGCCCAGCGGGCAAACACTGCTTCTGAATGAGGCGGAGGCTGAGGGAGGCTGGCTTCACCCTCCCCTTCCTGGTTCCCCAGGGAAGGCTGCTGACAGGCAGGGAATGGCATGCTGGTTGTGTTGGGCTATGCGGGGCACAGGAGGCAACAAGGCAGCAGGGTTCTGGGCCAGAGGCAGCAACACCCATAAAACTCAGGGAGCTGGGTGTCAAACCACAGACATTAGTGTCGTGAGTCACAGCAGCAGCATGTTCTGAGTCCCTGCAAAGAGCTCTTCCCAGGAGCCTCAGACAGTGATTCCCAGAGATCCTTGGTTGGCTTCTCCTGAGCTGGCTTGGGATGCAGGCTGTGTGGACCACCTGGTTATCACTTCCCTGTCCTCCTCCACCAGAGAAGTGCTGCTCTGACTGGTTAATAGTAGGACTTACATGGCAGCAAAAAGTTTGCATTAAGTCACTTACTCCTTGTTTCCCTGTAGGAGGAGAACTTGGCATTTTAACACTTCTGCCCCCTCAATTTCTCCTTCTCAGAGGAGGAGGAGGAGTGATTTGTAAGAGGGAGGATTTGGGGGGAGTGCCTGAGAATAATGGGCTCCCCCTCCTCTTCCTGCTGGCTTGGGGATCAGTCTGCTTCAGAGGACAGAGGATATATATTCGGATCCCCTTGGTCCCTTTGTGCTGTGGTTTTACATTTTTACCTGGGCAGGCTCCTTGGTGGCTGACTTGGGAGTCGTCAGGTGCTGCCCTGGGTACACTTGTTTTGGGGGTACAATGTTGGTGCCCTTCTTTGGGCATCACATCTAAGCCATTGCCTCTAGTAGCTTCAGGAGTAATAAAAGTGACATTTTGATCTTTGCTGACACTGTGTTTCTTTCTTTCTATTGGTTCTGAATCTGAACCAGTAGCATTGCTTGTCATGCTTTGGTTCTTTAAAATTCCAACAAGTTCTTTTATAGGAAGGATACTCTTAGCTTAAAAAAGCTTGAACCCTTCTGAAATCAGGTTCTATGGGTGGATAGCTGTGCAGAGCATCAACTGGACTGGCTATAGTCAGTAGCTCTTGGAGAAATGAGGGGACAGAGGAGAATCAGGCAAAAAGGGGTCACCCCAATCAGCAATTATAAGTCACTAGACTTTGCAAGCCTGATCTGGTTTGAGCTGCCTTCCCACTCTTGTCTCCCCAGCCAGATCTGCTTTTAAGAGACATTAACCAGAGCTTGCTTGGATCAACGAATGCCTGACCGATATATTGAACAAGTGGAATTTGATCTGGTGCGATTGTGAAGTAATTTATTTTTCCAGGACTGCTCTAGCAAATCCTATCTTGGCTCCTGTCTCCTGACCCCGCCTTTGGGTGAAATCTCATGTAGATGTCATCCTCTTTTTGGTCATTCTTAGGTAATAATGAAAAAATCCTCTGGTTACATTTAGCCACATAAAAAATCTCATTTGTAATAATGGTCTCAACTAGAGCTGAGACTCTGCTCTCCTCTGTTCGGGCTATCTTTAGCCTGGGGCCGTGTGTGAGTGGGGAGGGGAAGTGTGACTGCCACCTTCTGTGTCTCCTGCAGAGAATTTCTATAACTCCCCTTCTGCTCACTGGGCTGCCTTGCATGCCCCAGGATTGAGGCAGAGGGAGAGGAAGAGGAGGGATCAGAAATGTTTTTGCTTGGTAGCCCTCAAACGATGTGGTGTTGATCTCCTCTGCCATAGTCCCTCAAGAGAGTCTCTGGCTGGGTACCTCTGACTACAGCCTCTGGCCTTTTCTGGTGTGTAGTGATCTTACCTGTTCCTGAAAGCACTCGTGCTTGGGGTCACTTTTTAAATGACCCAAGCTGACATTCCTACTGAGTTCACATCTGGAAGTCATCTACTGGTGGCCTAGTACTTAAAGGAGAGGGGGCTTCAGATAACATTGCTGGCCACCTATGGATGTCACAGTGTGGCGCTGGCAGAGACTTTGCCAGGCAAGGTGCTACCACAGGCTTGGAAGAGGAGCTGGGTGGAAATGTGGGCGGCACCTCCTGCTCCTGTGCTTTGCCAGTGGCTGGCCGCTCTCTTCTCTTGCTTCTCTTAGGCCTTTACTCTCTGCTTTGTACAGTCACATCGTTTCCTTTTTCACGGGGTCTCAATTTCTTGGTGGCACCAGCTTTTCTGGCACTTTTGTTCTGGCCCAGTCACATCTACCCCTTTCACTTGTTAGATTTGTTTGGGCAACTTTGTGAATTAAGCAAAGATTTCCCTGGCAGTCTATGCAACCAAGGAAATTAACTGGGACTTTAGAATGCTCACAGGAGCTGGTATGTTGACCTAAGAAGGGATCTGCTGGGAAGCATGAACAAGGGCAGGACAGAGGGAGGGAGGAACTGCCTCAGAGATACGCAGGGTCAAGAGTCCGCAGGCCGAGCAAACTACCCAGCTGTCGTAAGATGAGGAAGAACTACACAGAGGGAGGGATCAACCACTCTAAAACATGGAAGAGTTTTAAGCAAGACAATAAGGGCTGTGAATGTCAATTCAATAATCCTTCCAGTACTGGGACTCTGGGAAACCCCATTTCATCAATCCCCTACAGAAAGTTTTCATTTCACTCAGAAAATAGCATATTTGCCTAAAAAGCACTTGGTCCTGCCTTATCAGTAGACTGATGCTGCCAGGAAAGTTACTACTCTTCTTCGAACTAAAGATGTGCAGGATTAGAGGCCATGGAACAGATGCTGGTGGTTTACGACTACCCTTGCTCAAGCTGGATTTCTTCTAAAATAATACTTTCAGACGTCTTCTCCTATGCACCAGCTGCATTTTATGGAAGCCTCTCTCTTGACTCAGACTCTCCTTCTTGTAGACTAGGTGATTCCAGGTACGCTTGGGTCTTAGTAAAATCCTGGCTTCTGGTTGGGGCTGAAACGGGCCCCTGCCCTGATGGTGCAAGTGAGTTGGATGGCCCCTGGCCTGGTCTCCTGTGTCTGCTCTCATGAACTCTCCTCATTCCCGGAGGAAAGGTGATGCTTGTTCCTTCTCTCCTGGGTGGGATCCCTGGCAGTAAATCAGGTTTGCTGGAGTTAGCATTCCCTCTTCTTCCCTGTGCAAAAGAGAAACAAGGACAGGTGGTTGCATAAAGGCTGCTGTGAGTAAATCTCAAGCACCTGTGAAAACTCAAAGTCAATAATTTCTTTAAAGGAAAAGAGAATGTACACAATCACAGCCATTTAACTTAGCCGCCGTGGCAGATGTGGTCTGGGTATCAATGACAGGCTTCTTTAGCTGCTCAGGGTGTCCTTAGGTCACAGATTTTGGCAGTGCCCTCTTCCAACTTGTTCTTACAAGATATCCTACTGTTCCGAGCAACATCACCATGCTTCTACTTCCACCTTAATGATAACTATGATGATATCTCTTAAACTTTGAAAAGGCCAACCATGTGCCTGGCATGGAACTCAATGTTTTGTGTGGATTATCTTGTTTAATCTTCACAACCAGTGAAGTAGATACTATTATTTTCATGCACAGATGATAAAAACCAAGGCTTAGAAAGGAGAATTAATGTGCCCACAGTCATATGGTTTGTAATCGATCTGACTCCGAAGCTCATCCTCAGCTGTTGGCATCTGTTGAGTAGAGTTTGTGGGGTTCTTCCTTCCCAGGCGTTTCACTTTTCTATCAGCAAAGGTTGCACTAGCTGTGGTGGTGTATGCTTGTAAACCCAGTACTTGGGAGGCTGAGACGGGAGGATCATGGGTTTGAGACCAACCTCAGCAACTCAGTGTCCTCAGCAATTTAGCAAGACCCTATTTCAAAGTATAAAAATAAAAAGGAAGCAAGTATAGTTCAGGGTTGAGTACCCAAATAAACAAACAAACAAACAACAAAACAATGGCTGCTTCGTGCTCACAGTTCTGTGGGCCGTTTTTTGTGCTCTCTGTGGTGTTGACCACATTGAACAGGAGCTCAGTTAGGACATCTGTTTCCTGCACATGGCCTCTCTTTGCATGTAGTATCTCATCCTCTAGGGCCTTTCTCCAGTCAAGTACCCTGGACTTCCTAACAACATGGCAGCTGGGCTCCAAGTGGGAACTTTTCAAGAAAACAAACCTCATTTTGTAAATGTTTACCAACCCTCTGCTGGTATCACCCTGGCTAAGGTCTCAGTCTGAATCAAGTCACATGATCAGGTTGGTATCATTGATCAGTTTCAATGTGGAAGGAGACTATCAGGAATGAGTACCAGGAGGTATTGTTCACTGGGGTGGCCACAGCATACCAGTCTACCACACTGGTAATAATATCCATGGTAGTGATATCCCATTTATTGAGAACTTCTATGCACTAGACAATGCATCACAAGCTTTACATAACATTTCTATTTAATTGCCATAGTAACTCACCTGATCAGCATGGTATCACTATCCTAATCGAATAGAAAAGGAAATTAAGGCTCAAACTAACCTGATAAGATGACAAGCCGGGTGCAGTGGCACTGGCCTGTAATCCCAGTACTTGGGAGGCTGAGATAGGAAGAACATAAGTTTGAGGATAGCTTCAGCAACTTATCAAGACCCTGTTTCAAGATTTAAAAAATTAATAAAATAGAAAGGACTGGAGATATATAGCTCACTGGTCATTTTGTTTTAAAAGTCCTAATACAAGAAATGAGGTATATAGGAAACAGTTATGGGGGTGGAAATAATATATTTTTAATGAAATGGCAGTCCTTGGAATGTGGAAGGAAAAAAGCCAGGGACTAGTCAGTGGCTTTTGTGCGTGAGTGGGACAGTATGTTTGGGGCTTCCTGTCTCTAGACTTTCTTACATTTGCAGCCATCCTTTCTAATTCTGGCACTCTGAATGGAGAACACAGTCATAAACAAAATTGGGCATAATTAGATTCATCAAAATAAGAAAGAATATTATGTGACTTTTCTTTTAATCAGACTCTTGTTTTAATCCTTGGCAAAAAGAACTGGTCTTTCCTCTGGTTGTGTTTTCAAAAAAAGTTCTCCCCTGAAACCATTTGGGACGCGAGGAGCTGGAGAGAGAATGGGGTAGAAGGAGCTATACCCTATAATAATGCAGGTTTCAAAACATAGCTTAGATTTTTGGAAAATCCCTTCATGAGCATGAAAAGTGCAGGGGCTATGTTCGGATGCTCTTGCCAGCGAAAAACCACCATGACACTTGAGCTCAGTTGCAAATGTTCTTCCTCCCCACCAGCACCCAGGGCCGTGGTCCAGGCGGTGAACACAGTGTTTGGCTGTCCTGGGGCTGAGGGTGTATGAAGCGTGGGCATTGTTGGGTGAGGCTGGCTGGGAGGGTAGTGCGTAAAAGCAAGGGAATCATGTGGAAAGATTCATGGAAACTTATATTAAAATATGATACCTCCAAAAATAATTTCTTGCAAGCAGCAAGAATTAATGCATTGTGAAACAAACAGAGCTTTCACTATTAACCTCAGGGAAGAAAAAAGCGGGGGAGGGTGGCTAGTTCAGTGGAAAATATTGGCTGTAAAAGCTGTGATTTTTTTTTTTCTTTTTTCTTTTTGGCCTTTTCCATGCTGGATGGCACTAATTGATTGAAGAGCTTAGTTGTTTGGGGAGGGAGTTGTAGAGGTATACACAAATGAGGTCATGTGATTTGGGGTGCACTGTGGAGGCCTCTATTATTTTTTTTACTGCTATGTCTGTCTCATTACTTCACTGTTGTTTTGGTCTTTGAGGTCATTTTGGATTTCCAGTGGATTGCCTGCTTCTTCTGGATGTAGACTCTTGGAAGAGAAGTTGACAGTGCTGGGGGTGGGGGTGTTGACAGATCTGACTGACATTTCCATGGCATTTCCCTGTGCCCTCTTCCCCCACCCTCGTGGCTGTAGTTCCATGATACAAAGACCCTAGAAAATAGTGTTTCTTAACTAATTTCTTCCAAAGTGAAGCCCAGGGAGAAAGGAGCCATTTTCTCTGAACAAATAAATTCTTCCGGAAGCTGGTAATTGCTGTCAATTCTCCCTCTCCACCCCCCCAAAAATAGACCTTGTGGTGTGAAACGAGGACAGCAAGTGATTCATATGTAAGTGAGTTTATAATTCATTTTAGAAATAAAGCTGAGTCCGTCAACTCCAGTCCAGGAAAAATAAGGAAGAATGAATAGCTTTAAGGGCACATAGGACTGCTAAGGCCAAATAAAAATATTTGGTAAAACTTAAAGTAAGTTTATATTTATTTTTGAAAGTTAATGTGTACTTAAAGGTTCCTCTGTCTGTTGAAAAGTCACTTAAAAATAGTTTTGTAATATTTATCCTGCCTCACGATTTATGGTGGGATCGCATGATGGACAAATTGGAGGCTTGGCAATTTTGTCCCTTTCTTAAGGTCACATGTGATGTTGGTGATTTGAGTATGTTATGGCTCAAAAGTGTCTTCTCTTTCCATTTTAAGTGATGCCACATTTACAGGGCTTTGTGATGATGGTAGCTATGGGTCTGCTCACTCATGGTGTAGGTGATAGAGTCTGGATTTAGATTTAGGAGAGATATTTGTATTAGAGTCTCAGCAGATTCTATGTAACTGGGTGGCTCGAAACACATCACTAAAATTCTCTGAGCCTCAGTTTTATCATCTGTAAATTGGGAGGCAATATCATTTCTCTATAGAGTTCTAAGACCAAAGATCATGAGTGTAAAAGTTCTTTGAAGATGGTAAAGTTCTCTACCAAGGTGCACTATTATTATTTTTTAAGCTAGACTACAAACCCAGCAATAGGCCAAGAACTATGAGGAGTTCAGAAGGCTTCTATATAGACTGCCTGATAACCTATTTCTTTCTAGCCACTCTAGGAGCTCCCTCTGTCCACACTGAACTTTTCTATTTTCCCTTGCGTAACTTGCCCTTTCCTAGCTCCACGCCTGGGCTTACTTTAGTCTTCCCCTGCGACCTCCTGTGCCTCCTTCAGAGGCTTTTTCCATTGTGGGGCTCCTGTGTGCTTCGTTCACATTCCCACCATAGCTCTTTCCACAGCATATTGTAATTCTTCTGCTCCCTGATCTGCTTTTACCACTTCCTGAGCTCCTCAAGGGCAGAGGCTGCCATCGCTGTGCAGCGTGTCTGGCACACAGTGGGTATCCAGTGGCCTGGGTGCTGAATGAATGACTGGAGGTGTAAGAATTACTGGTCCTGACTCAAAAATACAACCAAATTGAGGAGCAAGATGAATAGATGTGGAAATGCTAGCAAAGTACACAGGACACAGGAGTATATGATTCCGACCCTTAGCAATGCATAAATTCAGATGAGCAGGAGAGTATTGAAAGCTAAAGCAACCAGGGAAATTTTCAATGGGTATGTGGATTAGTTAATGATATGTAATTTATGAAGAAAACATTAAATCCACCAGCATTCCTTTAGGGAGGGGACCTTATTTGTTTGGAAGCCCCACTGTGGTAGATATTAAATACTTGAGGCATCTATACTGGGTGTGGTGGTGCATGCCTATAATCCCAGTACTTGGGAGGCTGAGACAGGAAGATTGCAGGTTCAAGGTCAGCCTCAGTAACTTAGTGAGAACCTCAGTAAAATAGTGAGACCTAGTTTCAAAATAAAAAATGAAGCCGGGCATGGTGGCGCACGCTTGTAATCCCAGCATTCGGGAGGCTGAGACTGGAGGATCCGGGTTCGTGGCCAGCCTCAGCTACCTAGTGAGGCACTCTGCAACTTAGTGAGACTCGGTTTCAATTTCAAAATAAAGAATAAAAAAATAGGGCTGGGGGTATAGCTCGGAGGTAGAATGCCCCTGAGTTCAATCCCCAGTACCACAAAAAATAAAAAATAAAAAAAAATAAAAAATGAAATAGGGCTGGGGGTATTGCTCAGAGGTAGGATGCCCCTAGGTTTAACCCCCAATACCACAAAAATAAATAAATAAGTAAATAAATAAACAAACACTCCAACCCTCTTTGCAGACATGCCTGTAGCCACTGGCTCCTGGACCCTAACTCATAAAGTGTCAGTCAGCCATCCATGCTGACAGAGGAAAAGTTGTCAACTGGCTAAGTGAAGAAAAACTAACAATGTAAGTTGTTCATTATACTAAACTCACTTAATTTAATTTAAAGAACTCTATTTTGTAATCATGTTATTGGGGTTTTTTTCCTTGTTATAAATGTCCTTTTTTAATGAATTGATGGTTTTTTATGTCCTTGCATGGAAAATTAAGATGTGTCAATTTCATATTCATCCTCTAAATTTTGGGGGAATTTCATTTTTCTAAAAAATAAAAATCCAATAGTCCAGGAACCACCTCTCTTAATATGACCCACAGTTTCAACTGGTTAGTATGTCCTGAATGAAATGAAGGAAAGGAGATTTATTTTCAGCTCCTATTGCTAGTCGTGGTTGGTGTTTAATGCAATGCCTTTTTGAATCACATGAAGCACAGCCTCTTCAGATTAGAATTTGCCTCTGAAGGCTGCATATTAACAGGGTTTGGTTCTGTAGTCAATATGCTATTCAACAAAGTAAACCCTACAGCTAATGAAAACAATACCTTGCATTGTATTATTACAAAGCAGCGTTGTGTAATGATTACATATTTTCATTTAATAAAGATGAAATGCACAAATGTTATTGTGCTGCACAGTAATTGGCCACAAATGGTACACATTTCATGTTAATGGCTGCAATCCCTGTGACTTTTCGTATCAGGGCCAGCTTTGCCAGCATGTGGCCTGTGTACTCCCATCAGCCTGTGCTCAGGAGCGCCCAAATGCTTAGTTTAGTGCTCTGAAGTCACTGTCTTGACATTGTTAATAATTTTGGAACAAGGGGCCCCAACCCATATTTTACCTTTATTCCGGTTCTACAAATTTTGTGGCCAGTCCTTTTTCCTGTCCAACTGCTCTTGTAAGGATTCAGGCAGGATGGAACAACTGGGCAAATAGATTAAGACCCCAAATGTCTGTCATGGCCTTATTCCTATCTGACAAATACCACTTAAGTAAATGCAGAACAAACACTCTAAGAGGGCTAGGAATCGGGTAGGAAAACCCCTCTGGGTTGCTTCTCCAGCATGCCCCTTGTGCTGGGGGTGCATGGAGCAGGAAGGAGGCTGCTGGGTTCTGCTGGGATCAGGAGCAGAGAGAATAATTCACAGTAGTCAGGTGGCTCAGGAAGTGCTTGGTGGGATAAATGATTGCTGTGCAGTGTGCAGTGGGACCCACCTGGCTTTCCCCCACTCTTCTGTGACATCTTTGGTACAAGCGATAATTGTTTCCCATGGTTTGGAATTAAGTGGATTTCTTTGTGGAGCTCAAAAGAGTGACAAGTTCCGAACCCAGTTGATTCAACAGGAAAACAGAGACTGTTCATGTAGACTCCAGAGCCAGAGGACGGGAGAGGGGACTGAGTGGAGAAGGGATGGGGGCAGAGATGGAGGAGGACTGTAGGCAATTGTCTCTGGGTGGTGTGATCTTGGTGAAAATTCCAGTTTTGCTGTGATCTCCTCTTTGAGGTCCAAGAATGTGAGTACAAGACTGTCATGTGGCCCTCACTCTGGTGGGGGTGGTGAGGGTTCCCCAAACTTGAGCAGAATGGAGCCTATGTAAGCTGAGAAACTGTCAGCTTTGTGGAGCCTTAGTCCTCGCCCAGGCTTCTTATGACACTTTCGCACTTGTTAGGTTGCTGTTGCATTTAATTAACTCATATTGTAGACTTCAGACAGCATTGGAAATGGCAGTTTTGTTGTTATCTATGTTGCCTTTTTTATTTTTCCAGATTTCTTATTCATATTCTCCCCCTCCCCACCCCCCCCTCTCTCTCATCACAGAAATACACTTAAAGCTTTATATTTGCTATGAGGTTAACTTAAGGCAGTGGGTATGTTGCCAGTCACAGGCCAGAACTCTGAGCAGGCATGCGGGAAAGAGATATTTTGGCAGCAGTATGGCTTAGGAAGCCAATATTTTTTACCATAAGTTATGGTAAATATTTACAAATTCAGTGGGCGTTCAGATTTTGAGTGAAAAGCAATCCATGCACCGATATTTACTTTGAATATGTTCTCATTTTTTCAATAACCATGACTAATTCTCCTTTTCAAAGAGCAGAGAGCACGTTGGCTCTTAGTCTAGCAAAAAAAAGTTAGTATACACATTTGATAGTAGGCATACAGTTAGAATTCAGGGATAAAAAAACAAATGTAACTCCTAAAAGTATAGCACCAATTAATAAATGAACTTAGTGTCATTGCTGAGGAGGTCATAGGTCATCTGATTCTTATTCTAATGTTTGCTTGGAAGGTAAAGCATCTGTACATTCTGGGTGTGATACAACAAATGAACTAACTCAAAGGAAGGCATTTGTTGAATAGTGTAGTAGACACTGTGAGGTGCAAAGGTAGTAAGATAAGGGCTTGCCTTCCAGGAACTGTGTTAATAAAGAAAATCCATCAACAATGCAAAGTCAGGTAATCATAAAAATCTGAGTAACACTTTAAAATAAAGAACAGAAGGAAGAGAAAGAAAGGAGCATAAATTTAACGGTTAATTTGTAAATGGAATGTTTGGCATCATTTCAGAGATGATTTGGGGCCAGCAGGGAAAGGAAACCTCTCTGAAGGAGAGGAGTGTAGTGGAGGGGCATTCTGAGCAGGCCGGAGGCATGCGTGGAATTAGAGAGGTGATGAAAGAGCTGTGTGCAGGAGAGTGAGGCGAGTGAGCCAGTTTTTGTGAAATGAAGTTTCAGGTGATTAATTAGTACTAGAAATAGCCGAAGGTCTTGACTTTTGGGGCTAGCAGCTTCTTCCATGCAGCATGGGAGACCTGCTCTGATGTGGAAGTCATCTCTGAATCCTCCATTTCCGTGGAGCCATCTCGGACCTATCTCCGTTTTTACTTCTCCCTTGAAGCCAGGTATCCAGGCCCACTGCGTCATAGGCCATCTTTCCTGGCCCCATTGTTTATATACCAGGCGTGACAAGAGAGTTTATAAGACCATTGTGGGGATTCCTCAAAGTGCATTACTCTTCCGACTTGGTCAGAGTCAGTTGTCCTCTTGCCTCAGGATGTATAAATACTCCTTCTTCCATGTTCAGAGTGGACACAGTGGCACACACCTGTAATCCCAGCACTTGGGAGGCTAAGATAGGAGGATAACAGGTTTGAGGCCAGCCTCAGCAACTTAGTAAGACCCTCAGCAACCCTATTGAGATCCTGTATTCAAAATTAAAAATAAAAAGGGCTAGGGGTATAGCTCATAGGTAGAAAGTCCCTGGCTTCAGTCTCCAGTACCAAAAAGCAATCAACGAGACAAAAAAACCCAGCACAGTGGAAACAGAGAGGGCTTCTCTTATCCTCTATCACCCTTAGAATCCACTCACCTGGCCCCCCAACCCCAGAGCCTGAGAAGTAGGTGTAAAACTGGGAACTTGTTCAAAGGACCATTCATCTTAACCTCAGAGCCCACATTAAGAATGCAGACCTGATAATGAGCTATTATAAGAAAGTGAGAAGCACACAGAGTCTGCCGTGGTGCTTCAGAGCTAAGTCATGCTGGAGAGTAATTATGAGGCAGGAGAATGATTATACAAACTGCAGACTAAACATTTAGGTCCTGTGTGTGAGGCCAGCTGACAAAGCAGAGGTAATTAATAGGCAGTTACAACGTGGAAGATTCTGGAAAACAGAGTTTTGCTCTCTGAAATTCAGTGTCTGACAGAAGGATATTAGGAAGATAGATGTAGTGGGACCCGGTAATCTCAAGAGGAAGGGCCCTCTCAAGCCACTTCTGGAAAGTCCCTGGTGGGGTTCAGCTCCCTCTGCCCCTCTGGGCAGCAGCCCTCCTCCTCCGTGTTAGGCTTGGCAAGCGCGTGGATAAAGGAGATGTCACATGCGCCCGCCGCAGCTGCACAAGCAAGCTGCTGTGAGGATTAGACACTTGTTAGTTTTTATGAAGTTGGGTGTCTGGTCTCTGTTTCTTTGCCTTCCAAAGGCACTTCCTGAGCTGCAGAGATTCAATGGTGCTTCTCAGGGCACCCCCGTGTGTTGGTCGGTCGGCGGCATCTGCTTGGAGGTTTGGCAGCTCCAGCTGGTGCTGCGCATGGCCTGCCAATTTTCTGGGTCAGGTGTGGCTGTGGTGTGATGCCCGGCCAGATAGGCCCCTCCTGCTATGGATGCACTGGTTATCACAAGGCATGGCAGGGATTTTTTTTTTTTTTTTTTTTGCCTTCCTGCCTTTGGGTCACAAGGGAAAAGAAAAAAGCATAATGAGCTTTGTGGATGACCAGGAGTCATATCCTTTCTTTGAAGGCCTCTGATTTCTTTTTCTGCTGTATTCTTTTTAGGCTCTGTGCCTCACAATCCCTCATCTTGCTACTGTCAGAGCCCCTCGTCCTACTCTCTAAATGTCCAATTGTATCCCTCTTTGGAAGGCCATTGAAATCTTCTTTTCTTTTTCTGTACCCCAACTGCCTAAATAATTCCTGCCTCCACTTCTCAGGGCTACCAGGAGAAGTAAATAGATTGACTGATTCACGCTAATATGTGAATCAGTGGTGCCCTTGGGGGCTGGGGTTAGAAAAGCAAAATGGTTATTTGCTATAGAAAAATATTTTATGTCTTTGTTTTTGCATGTGGTATACAGTTCATCTCTGTGAAGCAGGTAATCTCACCACCTCAATTTACCAAAAACAAAAAACTGAGATGCAGAAAACTTAAATAGCCTACTTAAATAAAACACTCTTGGCATGGCTTGAACTGGGGTCTCTAGCTCCGGTGGGCCTTGCTCATTTTCTCCCACCTGCTGCCTGAACAACAGATGGAGTTACACTTGGATAGTTGAGTTTTATTGTCTTTAAGGAGCCTTGCACGGAGGCACATACCTGTAATCCCAGTCCTTGGGAAGCTGAGACATGAGGATCACAGGTTCAAGGCCAGCCTCAGCAACTTAGCAAAACCTTCAGCAATTTAGTGAGACCTTATTTCAAAATAAAAAGGGCTGTGGATGTATCCCTGGGTTCAATCTTCAGTGCCAAAAAAAAGGACACCTGATAGTGTGCTCAGGGGGATACCAGGAGAACTGGAACAACCGTGTTAAATGTGCAGCCAGATATGCTGTCTATTTTCTAAATGACCTTGTGATGAGTTCTTAGAACCCAACAAAGAGCTTTAAAAAGTTGTTTATGTCAGGGAGTTCCACTATTTCATTTGTACTAGGTTTTTCTAAAATTATGCTTTACTGCAAACGCCTGAGTAGAGGCCCCTTGCTACAAGAGGCGCCATGGTACCTCTTAGCCCAGCAATATCTGCTTGGAGTTTTCCTTTTGTCCCACTTCCCTAATTGTGTACAATGTTCCCAATTGGATTCGTTATAAGAGATCAATGTACGAACAATGTCTAGTCATTTAAAGTCCTTCTCTTCTTGGTGCAGCTAATCTATCTGGTCTTTGGTATAAAGCTCATTCCTTAGGCTGAGCGCTGCCCTTGAATGAGCTTTATTCTCTACTTTCTATGATGCCAAAACCACACAAGTGGTGAGTGGCAGCGAGGAAGTTTCCCTTGGGATAAGCCAAGTGGGAGTGAGCCACATCACTCCAGGGTGATGTCATGGGCCAAGACCGACTGAAACTCGCTTAGGCAGGAGGGGAATTCCTTGTCTCTCATACCAAGCCATGGGAGCACGGGGTGTGGCTGGACCTCAGGGATGATTGGGATGAGGAATGGATCCTCGTAAGCCTTTGTTCTTCCAGCCAGGGCCTCTCCTAGTCTGTACCTGTTGGTTCCATTCTATCTGACAAATGTCCTCCTGACAGGCTGGACACACGGCCAGCTGGACCAATCCACCCTTACAGCTCATGACACTGATGGTAGCTGTTGTAAATCACTGGAATAGAACAGAGGAAGGACCATCTCCCAAAGCCAAGAAATGCCCCTCCCAAAAGAAAGGTGCTGTGTCGATTCCAAATAAACAATACTGTAAATGGTTACTGGTATCTCAAATAAATGGTTTTTGTGTGTGTGAACCCAGGGGCATTCTACCTCCAAGCTACACCCCCAGCCCTGTTTTATTTTTATTTTGAGATAGCATC
>PVLC010029571.1:0-20095 GCA_004027655.1 Graphiurus murinus
CTTCTAAGGACTTCCGAGACCAAGGTAAGTCTCAGAGAAATGAGGTCAGTGGGCACTCCATGCATTGTTCATTTAATTGTTCACTTGTTAAATTAGCTGAGGCTCCACACCAAAGGCCACTTCTCCTTAGATGATTATTGTCCGTTTAAATACAAATCCAGCTGAGCGTGGTGGCGCACACTTGTAATCCCAGTACTTAGGAGGCTGAGACAGGAGGATTGCAGGTTCAAGGACAGCTTCAGGGTGGCAGGTCCCACCCAGTGGAAAATAGTCTGTCTTGAGTCAGAACACTTAGCTCACCTGACTGAGACAGAAGAGTCTTGGGTTCTGATCCCAGCTTTGCCACTCACTGCCTGCCTGATCTTGGGCTATCACTTTGCCCATTGAAACTCAGTTTTCCTCTGTGAAATGAGAATGTTGAACCAGGTGGTTTCTAAAGTTCAGTTTGATGTATGATTGATTGTGTATCTGTCAGAATATACTAGATTATGCTGCTATAACAGCCCAAAATCTCAGTGGTTTAAAACAACAGTGATTTATTTTTACCTCGTGCTTCATGCTGAGGAAAGAGTGTGAGTTTTGTTCATCACAGGCCCTCAGGGGTCTTGACTGGTGGAGCAGCCACCCCTAGAATGTTGCTGCTTACTTGCCAAAGGGAAAGGACCTCTGAAGGTTCTTAAATCTCTACTTACATTCTCAACCTGAAAGTAGAACCCTTTACTTCTCCTCACAACTCATTGGCCAGAACCAATCCCATGATCATAGGAGCCTAGAAGTGAAAAGCTGGAAATACTCAGTGATCAGTAACAACCATATAGAGTTTGCCTCGCTGATATCCTTAGTAACTGTCTTGCAGTAGTTTCCTCCAGAGAAGAGAAGGAGTTAGGAATGGTGACTAGCTTTTCCTAGCCCATCCAAGGAGGCTTTTCGGACCAGAAAGCTACTAAATTCCAGAGGACAAGTCCTTCCCTCCCTAGGTTCAGATTCACCACCTCTAGGAGCAACCCTAAAAGTCAGGTCAACCTCCCCAAGTGTCTTGAGGAAATCCCTGGAAGTTTCTGCCTCAGAGACTGTACTCCTCATCTCCCCCATTAGCCCAATTGCTGTTCCCCTGAGACTGGACCTGGCCAAGGGTTCCCAAGGTTTGTCAGGGCATGTGCTTGTCTGGCCATGTGTAGCAAGAGAACAGGTGTCGTGGTGCCAGCACAAGTGAAGGGAACCCAGGCTCCTGAGGGACACTGAACAGAACTTGGCTATTCAAGGGAAGTGACTTGCTGTTGGCCAAATTATTATAAGACTGATATCCAGAGTGAACAAATAGTAGTTACAATCCCCTGTGCAAGTCAGACCTATTTGGAGCACAAAGGGAAATTGCAGGCTCTAAGTAGACATTGAGCTCTCAGAATCTGTGTCAAGGAAGGCAATAGGGTAGTAAGAGGACTGTGCCATGAGAGAAAAAAAAAAGAAAACTGAAGACAACAGGGGCATCTGGTCTGGAGAGGAGAGACTGTCTTTAGGCACAGGAATGGCTCTGAGCACAAGGAGAGAAGATGCATTCGTTAGCAAAGCTAGAGCAGAGCCAGGCTTATTGAGTGACGGTGCAGGGAAGAACTCCCTAACAGAGCTGTTTTGTAGTGTCAGGGGCTGCTTTTGAAGGCTAGACCACTTAGAGCCAAGCAGAGCCAGACATGGGGGTACATGCTTGTAATCCCAGTACTTGTTGTCATCTCTGCTCTTGATCCCTTCCAGATTTCCTCCATGCTACATGTCCAAGTCTTCCCTGAGCATCTCCACTAATTGCTCTGCTGTCCTCACTGGGTGTCTGCCCGTGTGAACCACCCCCAGCTCTTCCTGGGTTCAACAGCATTGTCTTTCTGTTGGTTACACAGCATCTACTTGGTCTCCCATTCTTTCTGTTCTGTTTTTTGGTTTTGTTTTGTTTTTCCACCAAACTACAAAATAGATTTTGTGGGAAGAACACTGTTTTAGACCTAAGTTCTCTTTCCCTCTGCCAGTTAGTAAGAAGCAGCTGGCCCTCTCTGAGTTCAGGCCCTCCATCTCTAACGTAGTGACTTAGGCTTGGAGGGCACTGAGGCTCCAGGCTGAGGCCTCCTCTCTTAGGTTTTTCCAGACATGAGTTATTGCCGCTCTAATCTTATCTGGTTCCTCTTTTGCCTACCGCCCCCCCACACACACACCCTCTACTACCCAGCTAGGCCGACTCCACCTTTACCTGCCTACCACTCTAGTCAATAATGTTCATCATAGAAAATTTATATTAATAGCATATGTTTCATTATCTAAGATTTGGAAATAGAGAAAAGTAAAATGAAGAGACTTAGGTAATACAGTACATATTTATGAATAACATCTATGTGTCAAGCTCTGGGCTAGATAGGAAGGAGACAGATGAGTAGAACACTCTTGAGTTCAGACTCACTGGAAGACAGTAATCTGTGACACTGCTGATGATTAGTGGTGTGACTGATCAAGGGAGACTTCCTGGAAGAAATAACACCTAGTCTAATCCCAAGTAAAAGTATTGTGTTCCTGCTACCTACATATAACCACTATAATAATAAGAGTAAGTAATAAGAGTAGGTAGCATTTATTGAGTGTGTTTAGGCATCATGCCATGTGCTCTGATGTACATTTTCTCTAATCGTACAAAAAATCCATGAATTAGCTCTCGTTACCCCTATTTCACAGATGGGAAAACTGAAGCAGCAAGAAAGAAAGCAGATAGTTTACAGAAGATCAAGTAGTTATAAGTGCCTAATACAAATTGTGTGTGTGTGTGTGTGTGTGTGTGTGTGTGTGTATGGTACTGGGGATTGAACCCAGGGTCATTCTACCTCTAAGCTATACCTCCAGCCCTGTTTTATTTTTTTTATCTTGAAACAGGATCTTACTAAGTTGTAGAGGGCCTAAATTGCTGAGGCTGGTCTCAAACATGTGTTCCTTCTGTCAGCCTCCCAGGTCCTGGGATTACAAGTGTGCACCATCATGCCCAGCTCTATTAGGATTTTAAACAGAGATCTTTCCTGTAGTGTATTAGCTCTTTCTGAACCATATTTGCATGCCTTTACATAAATGAGCTTTTTGTTTAAACCTGCTGGTTGCCTGCTTTACATACCAGAGGTCTCAAACTGGCAACTATATTCTCCTTACCCACCGAGAGTAGGTAAAACTGAATTTAAAGCCCTGGAGGTTGGGGGCATAGACTCTGCAGCCACATTCCCTATTGTGTTATGTCCTTGCTTGCTGGGTGTTTGTGTTCTCTGCTTAGCCCTGAAGGTGATTGATCCTACTCTATATTTAGAATATGCTTTGGTTTTTATACTATTGCTGATTTCCCCATTTTAAAATATCTATAAGCCTAATTTTTTATTTCATTTTACCTCTTAAAATGTGTCACTTACCCTAAGAATCTCTGTCACCTTACATGGCCTGAACGGCTTTCCCCTCACTGCAGTTTTCCTCAGGTCTGTCAGCGTTCCCTGAGCCTAGGCTTCCTTACCACCCTGAGAAGTCCAGAGGTGGGAGAGGCCCCACAGACTGTGCCTTACGAGTATCCCCACAGAATTGTTGGGGACTCCAGGAAAGCATGGTTTGCCTGCCTCCTGGTAAAACAAGCAGAGCAGGATGTGTAGAGGAGGTAGCTTTTAAACTATTGCAATAGAGAGTTTAATACTTAACGCCTAGACCATTTTTGTGTCCTAACTAAGAGCTGGAAGAGAGGTAGAAATATATCTCTGTACACATGATGGCAGATAAAACAAAAATATGGGGAGCTATCCCATGATGAATATTCAGCTGAGGGGGATGCACGCATGCCAGCCCGCATCTTCTCTTCTGATCCTCACTCCACCGAGACTCACGAGGAATTTATTGCTCATTTTAATCACACCCAGAGAATGAATTGGCAGGAATATTAGGCAGATAGGCCTATCCTATATATTTTATTTGCATATCCCAGTGACAGGATCACAAGCACATTCCGTATCTCTATATTTTTTCATTTGCTTCAGGGGTAGCTGGGGATGTGATGCTCCTCTGGGTCCACATTCCAGGCTGAGAGCCTGGGTGTTCCCATGAGGGCTGAGTGAAGCCATGAGGGAGAGGAGGAACGGGCTACAGAGGACGGGAGGAGAATCCTGTTCTTCTTCCCCTGATCACTGGGGCAAACAGGCACCTATACTGAGAGGCCTTGTGCTTGGCTCTGTGGTTTACAGTGGGCAAGACACATGCTTAGAGCTTTGCGGGGATAAGCTTTTACTTTTTTAAAAAAAAAAAACTTAGTTGAAATATACTTGTATAAAGTACACATATCAGAAATATACAGTGTAGTTCACAAATCAAGTACACCTGATCAAGAAATAAACTATTTCAGTTACTCAAGCCCATTTATTCACACTCCCTTTTACTCACCATCCATCTGCCAAAGGGAAGCATTATCCTGATTTTTTTTAACTTTAATTTCTGCATAATTTCAGAAAGAGTATAGTGAGTTCCTATAAACTCTTTGGCCATCCCTAACTGTTAACATTTGTCATACTTGCTTTATTACTTATATATGTGTAAATAATATGTATACTGATATACATAAATTTTTTGGATCATTTGAGAATAAGTTACACATGATGTGCCTTTACCCCTAAATATTCTTAGACACTTCTTTAAAAACAAAAACTTTTTTTTTGCAGTGCTGGGATTGAACCCTCAGCCACTCACATGCTAAGCATGTACTCTCATCACTGAGCTACACCTCCAGCCCTCATTTTCCTTTTTTTTTTTTTTTTTTTTTTTTGCGGTACTGGGGATGGAACTCAGGGGCATTCTATCTCCAAGCTATACCCCCAGCCCTATTTTTTATTCTTTATTTTGAAACCGAGTCTCACTAAGTTGTGGAGTGCCTCACTAAGCAGCTGAGGCTGGCCGTGAACCCGGATCCTCCAGTCTCAGCCTCCCGAATGCTGGGATTACACGCGTGCACCACCACGCCCGGCTCCTCATTTTCTTAAATAACATCAGTACAATCCAAAATCAGGACACTAATTTGATATTAAGCTACAGATGTTACTCAGATTTTGCCAGCAGTCCCAATAATGCTTAGAAGAAAAGTTCAGATCCCAAGTTGCATTCACGTGTCCTGTCTCTTTAGCCTCCTTTAATCTGGAGCAGTCCCCAGTCTTTTTCTTTCATGACCTTGACCTTTTTTTTGGGGGGGGGGTAACTGGAGATTGAACCCAGGGGTATTCTATCTCTGAACTACACCTCCAGCCCTATTTTTTAATTCTTTATTTTGAAACGATCTCACAAGTTGCAGAGGGCCTCACTAAGTAGCTAAGGCTGGCCACCAACCTGTGGTCTTCCTGTCTCATCTTCCCAAGTACTGGGATTACAAGCGTATGCCACCACGGCTGTCGACCTTGACATTTTAACAAGTACAGGCTGGTTATTTTGTAGAATATCCCTCAATTTGTGTTTATCTAATGTTTCCTTATCATTCAACTCAGATTATATATTTTTGGCAAGAACACCCTCTGGTGTTTATTTTCAAAAATTCATTATGTAGCCCTGTTCTAGAAGTAGGGATAGGAAATTTGTGATTTAAGTCTCATCTTCCTAAATAGATGCTGAACTCTCTGAGGGGGGTGAAAGCAGGTCTTCTCTCATCCCCAGCTGGAAAGTGCAGGTTCCAGAGCCATCCTGCAAGGGTTAGGGTTCTGTCTCTCTGCTTGCCACCAGTAGAACTTTGCTTGAATTTATTTAACCTCTCCAATGGAGATATGACACTATGAACTTCAAAAGAATCAAAATACTGATCCTAGATCAGATAAGACCCATCAGTAAATGCTAAAACCAGTGAGTAGAAATTACATAACAGGATATTTAAATACTGTCAAAATCTCTTTCTATACAAAATACTTTTAAGAAGTATTGCAAATGGAAAGATGATAGTGGAGAATCCTAGCAGACACCACTTTAGCCAAGTAATGAAAATTAACATCAGTAGTTATAGGATAAGCCAGGCATGGTAGCACATGTCTATAATCCCAGTATTTAAAAGGCTGAGGCAGCTGGACGTGGTGGTGCACACTTATAATCCTAGTACTTGGGAGGCTGAGATAGAAGGATCACAGGTTTGAAGACAGTCTCAGCAAATAGTGAGATTCTCATCAACCTAGTGAGACCCTGTTTCCAAATAAGAAATAAAATTGGGCTGGGGGTGTAGCTCGGAAATAGAATGCCTCTGGGTTCAATCCCCAGTACCACAAAATAAATAAATAAATAAATAAATAAATAAATAAATAAATAAATAAATAACTGAGACAGGAGGATCACAGGTTTGAGGACCACCTCAGTAACTTAGCGAGACACTGTTTTAAAAAAATTAGTAGTTATGGTATAAATCAATATCACTTGCCCCTGATGTGATGCACTGAGAATATATTCTCGTTTTCTCACTTTTGCCACTCCATGACCCTCTTAACATTTTTTTTTTTTTTTTTCCGGTACTGAGGATTGAACCCAGGGGCATTCTACCTCTGAGCTACATCCCCAGCCCTATTTTTTTATTCTTTATTTTGAAACAGGATCTCACTAAGTTGCAGAGGGCCTCACTAAGTAGCTGAGGCTGGCCGTGAACCCAGATCCTCCGGTCTTAGCCTCCCAAGTACTGGGATTACAAGCGTGCGCCACCACGCCTGACCTTTTTGTTTACTGGTCTGTCTCTGGATCAGCTCAACTATTTGCAGAGTTGTGATATGGTCAAATTTACATGTTAAGAAATATGGCTCTACCAACAAAAGGAGGAAGAGAAGAGAATGGAATCTGGGCTACCGACCCAGATGTCGTCAGTTCTGATGGGGCTGACATCTGCTTTGTGTCAGGCCTTCCTCTACAGGGATACATACTTTATGGACTAGTTCAGTAGACTTTCAAGTCACTTGGGCTCCTCTTTCATCCCCTAGTCTCATGTTCCCATCTGCTCTGCATCCCCCAGACTTATTTGTTGGACTCCATGGGCTCCCTTGTTACCACTCCCAATCTCATCTCTTACCTCCTAGTCCCCTGTGTTGACCTCTCCACTAGTCCTCTCTGTCATCCCATTTCAGGGTATAGTGGGAGCCCTGATTATGACATGAGTTAAGGTCTGAACCAGTCAGTACAGGGCATATCTGTGACTGTCTGTGAGCAAGTGGACTCTGTAGGCATAACCTCCCCAGGAGAGGCAAACTGCAGCTTGGCCTCTCTTCCCTCCCTATCCCATTCTTGCCCAGGGTCTTATTCGGCCTGCCCACCACCCCACCCATCTTTCCTCTCATTGCCAGCTTCATTGTCAGACCTGTCCCCTGAGGGATGCCCAACTGTCAGGTTGCCTGCCATACCCTTTCTCCCTGAAACCCTCCCCCACAGAGCCATTTAGCCCAGCCACCCACCTCTCAGTGGAGCAAGCCCAGCTAGGCTTTGCCTCGGCCTCCCAGCCCTTTCCTGTAAATGCACTCACAGCCAGGAGGGGTGCCATATTAAATCAAGACTGATGGAAACCAGTGGCTGTGATTATCCAGCCAAGATGCAGCCTGGGAAGCTGGTTGCTGCCAGGTCCAGGTGAGAGCGTCTGAAGTTAATTGTGCATGGCTTTTATTAAGAAGATGATCACTCCCATTCCTGCTCTCCTGGCAGCTCCTTCACAGTTCCTCTCAGTCCAGCGCCTTTGCTTCTGCAGGCTGAGTTACCTGCCCTATCTTCTCTTCTAGCAAACTGGAACTCCCTAAAGCAGAGCCTTCAACTCAGTCCTGTAGCTTCCTCCCATCTCCTCAAAGAGCTAGGAGCAATAGTAGCCCACATTTATGGATGCCTTACCAGGCTCCTCCCATCCTTCTTTCTTTTCTCCCCCAAATAGAATGCACACAAACCAAGCATTTCCCTTCTCTAGTTTCTTCTGACTAGCTGGATCCATGACTGTAAAAGTGATTCCTTCATTCAATACACTGTTTACTAAAACTTTGCTAAGAATTAGGAAAAGGGAGTGGAATGGTAACCTTTTGTCTGGTTTAATCAATGTCCTGTAAGTTTTTATCAAGAAATCTGAACCGTTTTCAGAGGTTTTTCTGAATAGGCATAAATATTGAGGGCTCCAGGCTTAGGAAAATCAGGATGTACTCAGAATGTAGACATAGTTCGAACCATTTCTAAGACCATCTAAGCACCTGAGAAGCCAGTTAGTTCATGGTATAACCATTTCACCATGCTCACCTCCATAGAAATCAAGGACTGTTTCCTCTTGTCCAAGAAAATAACAGGAATATTAAACAACCTAAGATACAAGAAGTAGAAATGTTTCTGTGGAGAAGACTTGGAGAGGACAACAGTGGTCATACCCAAATCAACAAAGTAAAACAAAAAGTCTGTTAGGCTTTGCCTGGGACAGAAGGGCAAGAGCTGTTCTGTGAGGCCCCACAGACAAGTAGATAGAAAGTACCTATACCTAGAGGCAGAATTCTCTGCCATGTAAGAAGAACTATCAGCCAGAGACAGCTGCCTCAGGCTTGAGAGGCATCTCAGAACCTGGTGAGTGTTGATACTGCACCTTCAGGGCCAGGTTCCCAGAGTAGAGAGCCTAAGAGCCATTCATGGGACTTGCAAGTAGACTTAGCTCTGGGCTTCTGCTTAAGCAGGAGCAACTCTTCTTTTTATCTATAGACTGTGATACATGATTAAATTAATTAAAAGAAATCTGGTACCAAAGTCAGAGGCACATTTGTCAACCAGCTATCGAAATGCAGTTTACTAAAAGGGAAATAACATTTATCAAAGGCCTTATAAGGACCAGGTCCTATGGCAGCCAGTTGAGTCACTTGGACTACCATTTACACATACAGACATATGCCA
This sequence comes from Graphiurus murinus, assembly GCA_004027655.1. Classification (NCBI taxonomy): domain Eukaryota; kingdom Metazoa; phylum Chordata; class Mammalia; order Rodentia; family Gliridae; genus Graphiurus; species Graphiurus murinus. The sequence continues at coordinate 8,899 of PVLC010029571.1, forward strand.
GACTCTCTAAGTGTTTAATGTGCATTATCTCCCTTACTCCTCACTAGCATCCCACAAGGCTCCCACAAGGTAGGTAGAAGTACTATCCCTAAGTTGCAGAGAGGAAACTAAGGGTCAGGAAGGTGAAGTGACTTCCCAAGGCCAGCTAGCCATTCAGTGGTTGAGGGCAGGTTCGAGCTCAGGTCTGTCTAGAGCAAAGCTTTCTGCCACGCAACTTGCCTCACCGTGAGCCAAAAGAGTAGCCAAACTTCAGATGGGGGACAACTCTAAGGATTAAATGAGACACTGTAACTGGACATGGTGGTGGAACACTTGTAATCCCAGTACTTGGGAGGCTGAAACAGAAGGATTGCAGGTTGGCAGCCAGCCTCAGCAACTCAGCAAGGCCCTGTTTCAAAATAAAATAGGGCTGGGGGTGTAGCTTAGAGGTAGAATGCTCTGGGTTCAATCCCCAGTACAAATAAATAAGTAAATAAATAAATATATAAGACATTGTGTAAAGTACTGAAGACAGTGCCAGGCATGTGGCAGCCTCTTACAGACGTGAGCAAATGTACCCAGCAAACCCTAGCAAGCCAGCCTCCCCTTCAGGCTCCTTAAGGGCCTGCCTAACTGCAGGCCAGCACTATCCCAGTCAGGATGTGTGCATCTCCCCATCAAAGCCTCCAGCCTAGTGGACCCAAGTGCTGAGCCAGCTGGTGGCAGGGAGGAGGAAGAGGCAGATATATGGCTGGAGTCGGCAGAGCCAGGTGATGTATGTGGCGCCTGAGGGAGCCGCACAGTGACACTCTGGATTCCAGCCGGCAAGCGTGACTCCACTGGGATCGGTGCCGAATTATTGCTCCATATGAAACCCCAGGACTGATGGGAGCTTTCAGTTACAGACTGATAGCAACAGCCAAAATTGGATTGTTTGCTATTTATTTTTTTTAACTTCTGTCAAGGTCACTACCATAACAGGAAAACACTGCCCAAGCAGCAGGTATTTTTCATCCACTCTGCCCACAAGAACAATCTTCAACCGCAACTTTTGTGACAGGACCTTACCTTTCTAGAAAGATGTTGATGTCACACTGGCTCCAGGGAAAGGAGCATCCTGAAGACCTGGTCATTCCTTCCCAGTCAAAAGATCTGCTTCCTTCCTCCTTAGATCCCTACCACCAGAAATGCTTTCCCTCAGCCCTCCCTGCCTGACTGCCAGACAGTCCTCACACTTCCTCAAGCCCCCCATTTCTCAAAAAGCCTCCCAAAATGTCCCACATTTATATGTCTTTCCCTTCTTTGTATTTCTGTACCATCCCATCTAGCTGCTAATTCCTCTTTGTAAGTTGTCAAACTCAGTTTCATAAACACCAAATGTCACCACTGTGCCAGGACCCTTGACAGAAACAGCAGAGAGTGAAAGATAGTGCCTGCCCTCAGGGAGCTCACAGTTGAATCAGAGGATAGACTCACAAGGTTTCTAGTGAAAGGGACAGCCCTAAAGTGAAGTAGGCATTTATGCTCTGGAACCATGAGGAAAGTGGCCCTGCCTTGCGTGCTCTTGACTTGGAGGCAGGGTGTGGCACTCTTCCTCTGGCATGACCCAGGACAGACAAGGGGAGAATGGGAAGAACTGGGCCAGAGTGCCACCAGACCCCCAGTGCCCCACATCTATGTTTCCCCTGAGCTAGGGGATAGAGTGGGACTAGGGTCCTACTAAACCTGATACCCCTGGGCCATTTGCCCTCTCTCCCCTCAGTACCAAGAAAAGCAGCGGAAGCGTGAGGCTGAGGAGCGGCGCCGCTTTCCTCTAGAGCAGCGACTGAAGGAGCACATCATTGGCCAGGAGAGTGCCATCGCCACCGTGGGTGCCGGTGAGTATGCCAGCCAGCTCAGGTACATCCTGCCTCCGCCAAACTGGAGAGATGCAATTCATAGTAAAGTTAACACTTGCTGAGTATTGTTTATGTGTCAAGCATTGTTATAAGCTCTTTGCCTATCTTGTGTTATTTACTCCAGACAGCAGCACTATGAGCAGTACTCTTATTCCCTCTTTTACAGATAAGGAAACTAAGACATGGCACATGAATAATTTGTTCAAGAATGTTTTCCTGTGTGTAGAATTTAACTCTTACCCTCATCTGGTCCACTACCCCCACCCCCCATTTCGAAGGTGGGATGCCTAAGACCCAGAGAGGGCTGGAAGCATGTCCATCACTAATAACGTGGCAGCTGAGCTACAGGGACATAACATTTCTCTCTGCCAGCCCAGGACGTCCCTATCCCTTCAGAATAGTTCTTTAGCAGCTGCTCTCATTTTAGGGAAACATCCCAAACAACCGTAGAGTACCTTCTTCCCTCTTATTCCCATACTTTGGCCCCTGGGAGCCCCACTGTGTACCCCTAGTCTAGTAGCCCTGCTGCCCACGTAAAGCCCACCGGACAGTTAAGGGCTCTGCTGAAGACAGTAGCCTCGCTTTGTTTTCCAACTCTGCTTGCACCTCCCTGAGGGTGGTTTCAGATAGGTGAGGCGAGAGAAGAGGAATCCTATGCCAGGCTGAGGCAAAGGGGTCTCCCCCAAGGCAGTGGTTCTTCAAGCATGGCCCCTGGCCCAGCAGCATCACCCTCCTCAGGGAACTAGAGAAATCCTATCTCAGGCCCCATCCTCCCAGGAATCAGAGACTGGGATCTGTGTTTTAATGGGCCCTTCAGGTGACCTGAGCTCAGCTGGATTTTAAAATCTGCTGTCCTGAGATGTTTTGGCCAGTCCTGTTGACATATGGCTTACTCTTCTCTCCAAGCATCTAGTCCCACTCGATACAGCCCAATGACTGCTAAGGACTCATCAGGTTCTGCTCACTGAGAAAAGGAGCCACCAGTCTGCCCTCTGGAACATTATGAAGCCACTCCGTCAGCTCTGGGATACCAATTAGGGGACTAATTGAACAATAATGGCAGCCACCCCATGACACACTGTGCCCAGTCTGATCATCATTCTCACTCACCATTGGGGCTCATGAGCCCCACATGAGCCCCTCATCAAGGGTCTGACCCCATCTGCAGAGAAAAAGATCCCATAAACCAGAGCTGTCTCCCCAGCCAGAGGTCTGAAGGAGGAGGCACACAGAGGAGCTGGGGAGAACTGTTGTGAATACACAGGGCCCCATTATTTGGGCCCAGACCACACCAGGCTGCCCCAGGGGTCTGGACATGGGCATCCATCCCCAGCTGCCACCTTAGAGGTGACAAAGCCTGACTCCTTTGCCAAGTCTGTGTCTGAGGTAGAGAGAGGAAAGACTCTGGGAGCTCTCATGGGTTGGAGAGAGGAGGGGTAGTCCCCTTTGAGATCAGTTACCTGATCCAACAGAGTGCCTCTCACACGTGGACCAGGACTGCAGCCACCCTGCAGTGTTCTCCCAACTTCTTACCCATTCTCCAGCACACCCCCTGCTGTCTTCTCCCTGCCTACTTTTCACCTACCTCCCTTGGGCTCCTCAACCCCTTAAGCTGTGACACTGCCCAGAAGCACTGAGATGGAAAGAGGTAGACCAACCTGGGTCTGTCACTTACCCACTATGTTCCTCAGCCTCTTCAGTTTCTCTGAGCATTGGTTTTCTCATCTCTGTAGTGGGGTGCCAAGTCCAGGATGGTGTGACTCTAAACATGTGTTCTGTGCCACAGAGCAGTGACTACAGCCTAGTCCCTGTCCTCAAGATGTTCAGCCTTGGACTGGGTCTTGTGTGTTGTGTTTATGGACGTTACTATTTAAAGCCAGGGCCTTTCATGCTTGGCAGGTCCTCTACCACTAAGCTACATTCTGGCCCTTTTTATTTTGAGACAAGATCTCCCTAAAGTTGCCCAGACCAGCCTCAAACTTACAATCCTCTGTCTCAGCCTTCTGAGTAGCTGGGATTACAGGTGTGTGCCACCAAGCCCAGGACAGGTCCTGTGCTCTTTAAGTCAAGCCCACAACTGTTTTTCCTCCACCTGGGACTGAATCCCAGACCCATCTCGCTTCTCCCTTGTCCCAACACTGACTGATGGCCACCTGTCTTGTCTCACCTTGCTGTTGGCTCAGAACAAAAGTAGATGATTCCCACCTCCAAGAGCTGTCAGAATGTTTACCTCACATGCCTCCTCCAGCCTAAAACTCCCATTCTGTTACCTGAACTCTGCCTCAGGTCAATGGTAAAATGACTATCCAGGAAGGCCTGACTTCTGGTCCCGTGGTATGTAGGTTGACCCTGCTGTGGCTCCAGTGACTCTAAAAAAGACAGTGGCCCAGCTTGTGCAGGATTGGTGCCTTTTTGCTTCCATTTGTAAGGCAGTAACTGTGCACCTGCCTTGCTGAGAAGCCTACGGCTGAGACCACATTGACAATGTTCCAAACCATGTTCATTTCCTGTGACCAGCTCCCTGAGGCTTCTGGAGCCCAGTGTGAAGGAATCAGTAGTCCAGTGGTTGCAGCTTGTGCAGGCAAAGCACGAGGCTCTCTCTGGGTCAGAACTTGTGGTGGGCAATGCGCACCCCACACCTCAGAACCAAAGCAGGTACAGGAGAGTGGGTGCATCAAAAAGCTAGGCCAGGCCTCCCTGGTCCTCTAGGGTAGTGTCACATATGTGATAGGGACTGGCTGGATGAAGCCTGGCACCCCATGGGTACCATGAGGATGGGCAGCCAGAGAAGTGCCGCAGAATGAATTGATTTGATAAATGGCCATTTATTACCCTCACGAATTGGCTGAAACCAATTTCGGTCACATCAACCCCTGGTAAGTGCTGGGATATTGATTTGTGCAAAGTAATACAGTGAATTTATCAGTGTGATCCCCAGCTGCAGGGCCTCTAGCAAGGCTGGCGCACAGTTACCGCCTTACAAATGGAGGAGATAAAGCACCAGCCTCACAACCCAGGCCCTCGTGGCCTCTCTGGTCTCATAAGGTCACCAGAGCCAGAGCAGGGCCAACTTGTATTCCACACACCAGAGCCTCAGCATGGAAAGTGAGGCTCTTCTTCCAGAATCCAGGGTTGCTATTAGTCATGGAGAGGGGAAGATGCCCACGCTGTCAGGCAGACTTCCTGGGAGCACAACACCTCTAAGCCCCCATCCTCCTCAAAAAGGCAACCAGCTATCAGTTGAGTACATTTAGAACTAGCCCACCACTCACTAGTCTCCTAAATAGAAACAGGCATTCCCTTGTCTCCTCCTTTCCCTCACCCATTACGTCCCAAGTATCAAGTTCTGTCATTCCACCTCTTAAATGGTTCTGGAGCATGGCCTCCCCACGCTGTTCCTGATACCACTGCCCTTGCTTAGACATCAGCAGCTCCCACCTGAACCATGGCAGTGGCCTCCTCACTGGTCTTTCCCCTAGAATCAGTTTTCCTCACTGGCTGATCTTTAGAAAACACAAACCCAACAACCCCACTCACCTGTTAAAAACCTTTGAGAGGGGACCTTGCTTCTTGTGGTGGCTTTCCCCATACCTGCTCTAAGAAGCCACCTATAGGCAGCAGGTAAACCTACACATATCTGGTAGCTTCCTTTGAGCTTTTGACCAGAGACCTGTGTCTAGTGGCCATTCCACCTGCTCCATGTTGACCCTCTGGATCCCCTGTGCTCCCTTGGGCAAGCTCTTCTGCCTCCACTGCCCTTCTAGAAGCATCGGTGTCTGGTCCATGAACAGAATCTCAGCATCAGCATGTGGCACACCAGGGTAAACCATCCTATCTCATTCTTCACTTCCCTCATTAACTGATCTAAAAATGTAATCTTCCCAAGTTCTGCACCTTTCTGGGCCCTTCTTTTGAGGACTGGTGTCTGATTCGAGAAATGCATCCAGGTCATCCTGAGTTACAGAACTGCTTGCAGCCCACGGCCACAGCGTGACACTTCAGTCCTGCCTGTGCTCTGCTGTTCTCATCGCCTTCGCTGCCCTGCCCTTCCACTTGTTTCTGCTGTCAGCACACTCAAGACACAGGCCTTCCCCCAGACTCCCACCCTTTCTCCCCTAAATGCAGTGCCTTTTTCCTGGTCTTCCCATGGACACCCTTGTCCCCACACTTAGCACATGGCATCTGCAGTGTTTGTGTGTCTTCCTCAAAGATGAGGAAGTACCTCAGGTCTGTTTCCTGAAATTAGGCACATGAGTGTATAAAGATGGTTAAATGAAAGTCTTTCTGAAGGGCTACTTCCCCTGGGACATGCTGCAGCATGAAGCATTTATATTCCCAAGTTATGGTTAAAAAAAAAAAAAAAATTCTAGATCATTAGAATTTATCAAGGATGAGTCAACCCACCCAGACTGCCCCAGAACCTTGAGCCAGATGGAGGCAAAGGCCTGGGGTGGGAGGAGGAGGAGGAGACCTTTACTCCCTTTGGTGTGGTACCTTCCTGGAATATTCTGCCATACCCAGCTGCCTGGCAGTCTCCCCCTCATCCTTCAGGCACTTCAGCCAGGCATAAATGGCCCTCCTACACTTCTCCCAACGCATCCATCCCATTTAGGACCCACAGTTTTCACAGCACCATTTCCTCAAAAGCAAAAAAAAAAGCCTTGTTTTAGGCCTCTTTAGGGGTTCTCCAGCACCTGGCAAGAGCTTATTTGCTGAGCAGTGCATAAGGCTCCCTGGAGAGGCTTCAGAGACTGGAAGCCTTCTTCATCCAAGGGTAACAGAGACCACCTGGACTTTTGGGTCCAGGCTGCACTCTTCTCTGCTATAAAATGAGAGTTGAAGAATCTGTTTTTCCCCCTTAAGATTCCAAAAAGAGCAAAATTAATTTGCTTAAGCCAAGTGTGGTGGCACATGCCTATAATCCCAATACTTAGGAGGCTGAGACAGGAGGATCACAGGTTTGAGAGTAGCCTCAGCAGCATTGTGAGACCCTCAGCAATCTAGCAGGACCCTGTTTCAAAGTAAAAGGGGTGGGAGTATAGCTTAGAAGTAGATTGCCCCTAGATTCAATCCCTAGTGCCAAAAAAAAAAATTATCTTAGTTAACAAGCATTAAAGCAGTGTTGGGCTAGTCTTGGGGATCCCTCAGGAATCAGAATGCCCAGCACCTGTTCCTGTGGAGGGCACCCCCCCCCCCAGGTTGAGGGCATAGGCAGATGAAACCCCTTACAGTGCCTCCCTCTGAACCCTGGTTTTCTCCTGTGTAAAATGGAAATAATAACTACTTGGGATTATTCAAAGAATGAATGACTTCTACCATTGCTACCACTACAACTTACATTATTTTTACTCTTACTCTTCACAGTTTACAAAATGCTTTCTTAACCACTAACTCATTTCATCTTCATGTGGGGTTGGTACAGCAGATATGCTGTGTTCCATTTCATATATGAAGAAACTGAGGCCTTAAAGGAGTAGATATCTTACTCAAAGTCAACTAGTAAGTGACAGAGACAGGACCCTGAGCTATTTCCTTTAACTTCTACTCTGTCCACTATGCCAGTCTGTAAATGAACATGTACCAGAGAGTACAGCCCCATGAATTGCTGAGGTAAATGTGCTATGATGTACTTAATCAGAAAAAGTTGCTGTAGAGCCAGGCGTGGTGGCACATGCTTGTAATCCCAGCATTCGGGAGGCTGAGACCGGAGGATCCGGGTTCACGGCCAGCCTCAACTACCTAGTGAGGCCCTCCGCAATTTAGTGAGACTCGGTTTCAAAATAAAGAATAAAAAATAGGACTGGGGGTGTAGCTTGGAGGTAGAACGCCCCTGAGTTCAATCCCCAGTACCGCAAAAAAAAAAAAAAGAAAAAGTTGCTGTAGTTGAGTTTTCACATGGTCCGGTAGTGATAGACATGGCCAAGTGTAGGTGTCTGGAAAAGGACAGGATATAAACAAGGCAGCACTGGCCCAGTATGTGGGAGGAAGAAGAATGATTGGAGCTTGCAGAGATGGGACCAGCCAGGGTTGAGCTACCCACACAGAAGGCCCTGACGCCATCTTGAGCCTGAAAGCAGTAGTGGAGACAGGGTCAGGGGCTCTGAGTCTGTGTGTTGAATGCCTGAGTGAGCCGAATTGGGAGATTACAGAGGGAACACTTAGAGATGCCATGGCAGCAAAGAGCCAGGGCCATCTGCCTCCTTTGCCTACACTGCTCAAGCACCATTAGGCCCAAGAGTTAGCCAGGGTGGAGTTAAAAGCCCAGCACCTTCACTTATTTACCTGTGTAACCTTGAGCAGGTTTCCTAACTTCTTGTAAGTAAAATGCTAGCAGAGTAAGTTGCACATTTTCTGGTCTACAGTGAGAGCTCCAGCACTTAAGGCCACTTCCACATGGGCCTGTCTGGGTCTCTATCTGTCCCAGCCTCTACCCTGGCCTAACAAGACCTTCTGGGCTCCCTAGCCCTGGTCCTCATCCACCCCTGCCAACCACACACCCTGGGGCTCACCTTCCCCGGTCCTTCCTAGCTGCTTCTATTTTTTATTCTGTCGGATTCCATCTGCTTGGCCATTTTTCTCTTCAGATATTATTAGAAATATCCAGAGTTGTAATTGTTTAATGGTTGGCATTTCACCTGTTTCATGGGGGGGGCCCAGATCAAGCCTACCCCAGACTTGTGCCCTAGGTCTATCAGAATTGACCAGGGACAGCTGTGCAGTGGAGTCTGTGTGGCATTATAAAGAGCTCTCTCCCAGGTGCATTATTAGAAGAGAAGGGAAAGATGGCCCTAGGCATAATTCAATTCCACATTCTCTGTGGTGTTTTTTATACTGCACAACCCAGCGGTGTTCAGCTCTTGATGGGCTAGGATACTATCCTGAAAACAAAAAGAGGCAGGCACAGTGGCTCTTTTTTTTTTTTTTTTTTTTTTTTTTTTGCGGTACTGGGGATTGGACCCAGGGGCATTCTACCTCCGAGCTATACTCCCAACCCTATTTTTTTTATTCTTTATTTTGAAACAGGGTCTCACTAAGTTGCAGAGTGCCTCACTAAGTAGCTGAGGCTGGCCACGAACCCGGATCCTCCGGTCTTAGCCTCCCCAATGCTGGGATTACAAGTGTGTGCCACCGTGCCCGGCTCAGTGGCTCTTTTTTGTAATCCCAGATTAGGGAAGATAAGACAGGAGAATTGCAAATTGAGGCTAGCCTCAGCAACTTAGTGAGACCCTGTCTCAAAATTAAAAAATGGCTGGGGTTATAGCTCAGTAGTAGAGCACCCCTGGGTATATGTATGTATGTACACACACACACACACACACACACACACACACACACACGAACTAGGCATGGTGGTGCATGCCTGTAATCCCAGTACTTGGGTACTTGGGAGACTGCAACAGGAGGATCACAGGTTCAAGGCCAGCCTCAGCAATGTAGGCCCCCTGCAACTTAGTGAGATCCCGTTTCAAAAAGTAAAATATAAAATAGGGCTGAGGGTATAGCTCAGAGGTAGAATGCCAGCCGGGCATGGTGGTACACGCCTGTAATCCCTGTACTTGGAAGGTTGAAACAGAAGGATTGCAGGTTTGAGGACAGCCTAAGCAAATAGTGAGACTCTCATCAACCTAGTAAGATCCTGTTTCCAAATAAAAATAAAATAGGGTTGGGGGTGTAGCTCAGAGGTAGAATGCCACTGTGTTCAATCAATCCCCAGGGCCAAAAAAAAGAAAATCCCAGAGTAGAACCTCATGTACCACCACCCCCAAGCCACATGAGTGATGTCTAGGTACTTCTGCCTCCCTGAGTGTTCCATGAAGCCAGAACCCAGTTCATACTTAGCCTCCTTTCAATCTAGATTCTCAATTTAGCCAACTTTTGGAAGAATGTGGCTCCTTTTGGGCAACCCTCCTCTCGTTCCCGCCCCAACATAAATATACCCATGTTCACACATAGTATAAAGTCTAGCTTTTGCCATTTTAATACTTCAGCTCTTTCCACATACCCTCACCCCCAGCTTCATGTTTCTCTTGAGACACCAAGGACTACCCCTCAACCAGACTTGGACTTTTCCTGCTTCATCCCATGTTCGGATACCTATGAGGTCTGTGGGTTCCGAACCTTCAGAGCCAACCCTTCCAGAAAACCCGGGCCAGTTAGAGAAGATATGGCTCCTTGCCCAGGGGAGAGCTGGGCTGAATGCTCTCCGAAGTCCTTTCAGGGCTCTCAGGAAGCATCTCTGGGGCAGGCAGAAGTGACTTATCCAAAGTCCATGAGGAGCCAGACGTGGTGGCACACACTTGTAATCCCAGCATTTGGGAGGCTGAGACCGAAGGATCTGAGTTCGCGGCCAGTCTCAGCTACCTAGTGAGGCACTCCGCAACTTAGTGAGACCCTATTTCAAAATAAAGAATAGAAAATAGATAGAATGTCCCTGAGTTCAATCCCCAGTACCAAAAAAAAGTCCATGAGGTTGTAGTTTCCATGTTCCTACTGAGGCCAGAAATGGAAAGAAAGAGCTAGGTGTGGTGGCACATGAGGCTGAGACAGGAGGGATTTGAGGACAGCCTCAGTAACATAGCAAGACTCTCAACAACCTAGCAAGACCCTGTTTCAAAACAAAAAGTTAGCCTGGTATGGTGGCGCACACTTGTAATTCCAGTACTTGGGAGGCTGGGACAAGAGGATAGCAAGTTCACGGCCAGCCTCAGCATCTTAATGAGGCCCTCCACAATTGAGACCCTGTTTCCAAATTAAAATAAGGTAAAATAGGACTGGGGGTATAACTCATAGAATGTCCCTGGGTTCAACCCTCAGTATTTAAAAAAAAAAAAAATTAAGAAGGGCTGGGAGTGTAGCTCAGAGGTAGAATACTCCTTGGGTTCAATCCCTAATGCCACAACCAAAAAGAAAAAGGAAAGAAAAAGAAAAGAAAACTTGGGGGGGGGGGTGCCCTAATGCACATGATGTACTTTCACAAATATATCAAAGTCAATCACTATATGAACTTGAGAAGGAGGGAGTGTGAGGTGTGGGGTGGGAATTGGGGAAGAGGTTAAATGAGAAATGTGTGCATATATGCCTTTATCAGCTTGTACCTAACAAAGATGTATGATTACAGTGCACCAATTAATTAAAAAAAAAAGAAAACTAGCCATAAGCCATATAGTATAGCGGTTAGGTGCCTGGCTCCTCAAGACTGGCAGACATATCCCTAAGACTGTCAATTCTTTCTTGGTTGACTAAGTTTCCAGGCCTTGTCCTCTGGCATATATTCCATTGCTAATTTCCCCTGACACTCTGGGGACCAGACCAGACCAGAC
>PVLC010029572.1:0-20133 GCA_004027655.1 Graphiurus murinus
AGTCTCACTCACTAAGTTGCGGAGTGCCTCACTAGGTAGCTAAGGCTGGCCACGAACCTGGATCCTCCGGTCTCAGCCTCCCGAATGCTGGGATTACAAGCGTGTGCCACCACGCCCGGCTTACCTTATTTTTCTTATAAGTAACAGGGTCTTGGCATGTTGCACAGGCTAGACTGGAACTTGCAATTCTGCTTCAGCTTCCCAAGTACTGGAATTATGGCTGGTTCATTTTCATTTTCTTTTTTTTTTTTTTTTTTTTGCGGTACTGGGGATTGAACTCAGGGACATTCTACCTCCGAGCTATACCCCCAGCCCTATTTTTTTTATTCTTTACTTTGAAACCGAGTCTCACTAAGTTGCGGAGTGCCTCACTAGGTAGCTGAGGCTGGCTGCGAACCCGGATCCTCCGGTCTCAGCCTCCTGAATGCTGGGATTACAAGTGTGCGCCACCACGCCCGGCTTGGTTCATTTTCTTATAAAGGACACTAGTCCTATCTGATTAGGGCCCAAGGCTTATGATCTCATTTAACCTTAATTACTTCCTCAAAGCTTGTTTCCAATACACTCATGGGGATTAGGGCTTCAATAAATAAATTTTGGAGTACACAATTCAGTCCATGACAATATCAATTAAATGAAGCATTATGCAGCAATTAAAAAATGACTTAGAGCTGGACGTGGTGGTGCATGCTTGTAATCCCAGTACTTGGCTATTTTTTTTTTTTTTCTCGGTCTTTTTGGCACTGGGGATCAAACCCAGGGCATTGGGCTTGCAGAGCCAGCACTTTACCACTGAGCTACATCCCAACCCCCTAATCCCAGTAGTTGGGAGACTGAGACCAGAGAATCCGGGTTCATGGCCAGCCTCAGCTACTTAGTGAGGCCCTCTGCAACTTAGTGAGACCCTGTTTCAAAATAAAGAATAAAAAATAGAGCCAGGTGTAGTGGCGCACACTTGTAATCTCAGCATTTGGGAGGCTGAGACAGGAGGATCCAGGTTTGTGGCCAGCCTCAGCTACCTAGTGAGGCACTCCGCAACTTAGTGAGACTCTGTTTCAGAATAAAGAATAAAAAATAGGGCTGCGGTTATAGCTCAGTGGTAGAATGCCCCTGAGTTCAATCCCCAGTACCGCAAAAAAAAAAAAAAAAAATAGGATTGGGAGTATAGGTCCGAGGTAGAATGTATCTGAGTTCAATCCCCAGTAATGCAAAAATAAATAAATAAATAGGATTTAGATCTAATGTATACACATGGAAAAATATCTAGAAAATGTAAGTTAAAAAGCCAACCAGAAGCAGGGCGTGGTGGCACACGCTTGTAATCCCAGTACTTGGGAGGCTGAGACTGGAGGATTGCAGGTTTGAGGCCAGTCTCAGCTACTTAGTGAGGCCCTCCGTAACTTAGTGAGACTCTGTTTCAAAATAAAGAATAAAAAATAGGGCTGGGGCCAGGCGTGGTGGCGCACGCTTGTAATCCCAGCATTCGGGAGGCTGAGACCGGAGGATCCGGGTTCTCGGCCAGCCTCAGCTACCTAGTGAGGCACTCTGCAACTTAGTGAGACTCGGTTTCAAAATAAAGAATAAAAAATAGGCTGGGGGTGTAGCTCGGAGGTAGAATGCCCCTGAGTTCAATCCCCAGTACCACAAAAAAAAAAAAAAAAATAGGGCTGGGGGTGTAGCTCGGAGGTAGAATGCCCCTGCATTCCATCCCCAGTACTACTACCAAAAAAAAAAAAAAAAAAAAAAAAAAGCTAGCCAGAAGCCAGGTGTGGTGGCCCACACTTGTTTTTTTTTTTTTTTGGTAGTAGTACTAGGGATGGAATGCAGGGGCATTCCCACGCCCGGCGGTGGCCCACACTTGTAATCCCAGTAGTTGGGTGGCTGAGACAAGAGGATCACAGGTTTGCAGCCAGCCTCAGCTACTTAGTGACAGCATCACCAAGTACTGAGGCTCTCATCAACCTAGTAAGACCCTGTTTCCAAATAAAAATAAAATCGGGTTGGGAGTGTAGCTTGTAGGTAGAATACCTCTGGATTCAATCATCAGTACCACGCACACACACACACACAAAATAAAATAAAAAAAAAAAACTAGTTGTTTATAACACCCTCTAGTTAATGTTGACAAAAGTGTTTTTTTGTTTGTGTATGTATGGTAATGGGGATTGAACAGTCATTCTATCTCCAAGCTACAGCCCCAGTCCCTTTTTATGTTTTTGTTTGGAAACGGTCTCACTAGGTTGCTGAAAGTTGTTGAGGCTGTCCTTGAACCTACAATCTTCCTGTCTCAGCCTCTCAAGGAACGGGGATTACAAGCATGTGCCACCACACCTGACTTCACCAAGTTTTTAGGTTTTTATTTTTTATTTTTTTTGAGGTATTGGTGATTGAACCCAGGGGCATTCTATCTCCAAGCCACACACCCCCATCCTCCCCCCCACACACACACACCCAGCCCTATTTTTTAATTCTTTATTTGGAAACAGGGTCTCACTAAGTTGTGGAAGGCCTAAGTAGCTGAGGCGAGCCGCTAACCTGATCCTCCTGTCCAAAGTACAAATGTATGCCAACACACCTGGCTTGACCAAATTTTGTATGTCAGTTATTGTCCATTTTATGAAGTGTTTAAGCCAGGTGTGGTATAGCTGAGTGGTAAAGTTCTTCCCTAGCATGCATGAAATCTGACATTTCAATACATGTATGCTATATATAAAAATTAATTTTTACAAACAATTTTAATGTGTGAAGTTTCTTGTTTTGTTTTGTTTTTTTACTATAACAAGGTAATATAGTTTTCCAAATTATTTTGAACAAAAAAGTTGGATTCACTGGGCTGGAAGAACTCACTTCCCTGTCTACAGCTCCAGGCGTATTTAATGACTTGAGTTTCTCCAGTGCAGTTTCATTGTTCTATTCACATGTTATTTATAGAAAGCAATGTAGTTGGGAAGGGGGGAATAGCACCAATTCTTGGGTTCAAAAACTTGACGGTAATACTTGCTAGCAAGCTGCGGAACCTGTATTTGTCCTGTCCTCCTCTGCAGTAATACATGTATACTCATACTCAGTACAGAACATGACACAGTGCATAAACACTAGTCTTACCACTGCTTCGAGTATATGCCCTCAGAAGGCATGATCCAGAGCACAATCATATTTTATTCTCATCATCTCTGTGCTAGACAGTGTTCCTTCTTTAGTCTTTCTCCTTACACTGCTCAACTACACCCCCAGCCTTTTTTAATTCTTTATTTTGAAACAGGGTCTCACTAAATTGCCAAGAGCCTCCTCACTAAGTAGCTGAGGCTGGCCGTGAACCTGCAATCCTCCTGTCTCAGCCTTCCAAGTACTGGGATTATAAGTGAGGGCCACCAAGCCTAGCTCTTTTTTTTTTTTTAGCTGTACTGGGGATTGAACCCAGGGGCATTCTACCTCTGAGCTACTGAGCTATACCCCCAGCCCTGTTTTTTGTTCTTTATTTTAAACCAGGGTCTTACTAAGTTGTAGAAGGCCTCACTAAGTAGCTGAGGCTGGCTACAAACCTGCGATCCTCCTGTCTCAGCCTCCCAAGTACTAGGATTACAAGCATGCGCCTCCATGCCTGGCTTTCTTTTTGCTTTTCTTTTTTTTTTTTTTTTTTTTTTTTTTTTGTGGTGCTGGGGATGGAACTCAGAGGCATTCTACCTCCGAGCTATACCCCCAGCCCTATTTTTCATTCTTTATTTTGAAACCGAGTCTCACTAAGTTGCGGAGTGCCTCACTAGGTAGCTGAGGCTGGCCGCGAACCCGGATCCTCCTGTCTCAGCCTCCCGAATGCTGGGATTACAAGCGTGAGCCACCACGCCCGGCTTCTGGCTTTCTTTTTTCAATGTAATGCTTAGGATGGAACCCAGGGGCATTCTACCTCTGAGCTACACCCCCCCCAGCCCTATTTTATTCTTTTATTTTGAAACAGGGCCTCAATAAAAGACTGTCCTTGCATCTGAGATCTTCCTGTCTCAGCCTCCCAAGTAGTGTACTACAATCATGTGCCACCACGCCCATCTTGGCTTAAATATTTTAAACATCTTAAAATTTTTTGTTGGCACTGAGAATTAAACTCAGGGTTCTTCTGAGCTACACCCCCAGCCCTATTTGTTATTTTGAAACAGGTCTCACTGTGTTGCAAAGGGTCTCACTAAATTGCTGAGGCTGGCATCGAACCTGCCATCCTCGCGTCTCAACTTCCCAAGTACTAGAATTACAAGCGTGAGCCTTGGCCTTAAAGCTGTTTTTTCGAATTTAAGGGCAAAGTCAAAAGTCAATACAACAACCAAAGCACACCTCTGCCTTTACCCTATGGACATAGGAGTGTCACCATTCTCCCACGGTTCAATGCCTTTGTCAGTCTTCTCTCGGGTCCAGTTCCTTTCCTCCCTGGTCACAATTCTATTCGTTTTTAGTTCTGAAAAAGTCTTTCTTACAAGCAATTAGTTACTTCTGCTCCAGGATCATACAGCACCGTGGTCACAACTCCATCAGGGCAGTCGAGCTCTCTTAAAGCTCTAAAACCTTCCTCTATGTGGTTCTTCCATTCAGGCACCGGGTATTTATCGAACATCTGTTAGGTAATACGTCCTGTTACCCGGGCCAAGGAGACACTTGCGAACAGGAAAGATAGCAGGTCGCGCTGAGTGTGGTCATTGTTTGGACCCTGTGGAGAGGCCCTAACAATCTGGTAAGCTCAAGTCCAAACGCCTCCCACACCACATGGATGGTCGCCGCGAGTGCGGTCAGTATTCAGCGCCCTCGGCTCTCGGCCAGAACCACACCGCGGGTTTGCTTCCCGCGCAACAACCACGACGCAAAACCTCGCTGCGGTGGCGGACAGCCGGAAGATCGCAAGAAGGAAAAGGCGGCGCAAAGGAGACTCATAGAGCTGTCGGAAACCGCAACTCCAGCAGCGAGCGGAAAGGGCGGGGCGGCTCGTGCGCATGCGCGTCCGGCTCTGCGGCGGGGCGGGGGCGGGGCCTCCGCACCGGAAGGGGGCGGGCGCGTGGCTACGCGCGCGGGGGTGGCCGGGAAACCGCGAGGGCCGGGCCGGGCGGCGGGACGACGGACTGGGACGATGGCCGCGGCGGCGGGCGGCGGGCCGGGGGCGGCGGCGGGCGCCGGGGGTGTGGGGGGCACGGCGGCGGCGGTGGGCCTGGCCGTCTACCGGCGGAAGGACGGCGGCCCGGCCGGCAAGTTTTGGGAGAGCCCGGAGACGGTGTCCCAGCTGGACTCGGTGCGCGTCTGGCTGGGCAAGCACTACAAGAAGGTGGGTGCGCGCGCCCGGGGCCGGGTGGCGGGAACGCTGCGCCCGCTCGCTCCGCCACGCGGGACCACAAAGGCGCCGCGGCCGCCACGCCCCCGCGCGGCCTGGCCCGGCCCCCCCCCGGCGGCCTCGGAGCGCGCCAACCTTTTGTTGCCGCGCGGGGTGCGAACCCGGGCCGCCCAGCCCGCGCGGCTTTGCTTAGAGACGGCTTCCCTGCGCGAGGTCCCCGAGGCTTTGCTGGGGAAGGGACGGTTGTCCTCGGAAGTGCGGTACGGTGGATTTAGAGCGTGAATTACATACAGCGCTTAGACAATGACGGGGTCCCTCGTTGTACTTTTGAGTTATGCATGGCGTAGGAACCAGAAGTAGTGATCCCTCCTACAGAATGTGTTCTTCCATAAGGCCTTCCTTGAGAACCCCACTTATACTGGAGGCCCCTACTTTGGGTAACCTCTGTTCATCACTTTTTGAAGATTTTTCATTTACTTGTTTCTCTTATTTTGGAATGTAAATTCTGATGAATCTGATTTTCAGAGTTGTGACTTAACCCTTTGTTTATAACACGTCTTGCAATTTCCACATTATGTAAAAATTCAGGAATGACTCAGACGTAGTAATGAAACACACCCTCTGCCCCCCTCCTAAATTTCAGGAGCATCCTCTTCTACACTTCCCCTGTTGAGGACATTAGCACTGGGAAAGGACTTGCTTATGCTCATGCTCATGCCCCTTCCCTGTGTATTCTGGACCTGGGTTGGTACTTAGTGCCTCAGCCTTAGTAGTTGCTTAGTAAATATTTCTTGAATGAATAGAAAGATAAATTAGCCTAGAGTATACTTCTTTAGAGTATACAGCTCAGTGAAGCCCGTCAGCAGTTGGCAGTTGTTCAGCGTAGGGGTGCAGGAATCTTGGTTCCTATGGTATTACACTGTGGTACTTTCAGAAATGACCTTCCTTTGAAGTTTGAGGAAGTGAAAGATTATTATATTTGTAGGTGCTTTGACTTTTATCCCTTGAAATCACATTTGGAACGGTAGAATAATTTTCTCAGGTATAGGATGTAAGTAGATAAGAATACTGGCCTCTCTTATACACTGATAAATTGGTCACCTTTTGTATGTGTGGAAGTAGGGCTCTGGAATTGGCTAAGGGAATTGAATGTGTTAAAAATATTTGTTATTGGGTTTTGTTGTTGTTTTGTGGTACTGGGGATTAAACGCAGGGACCTTCCACCTCCAAGCTACACTCCCAGCCCGATTTTATTTCTTATTTTGAAACAGGGTCTTGCCAAGTTGTGGAGGGCCTCACTAAGTAGCTGAGGGTAGCTGAGAACCTGTGATCCTCCTGTTTCAGCCTCCCAAGTACTGGGATTACAAGCGTGCACCACGACTCCCAGCTATTTTTTAAATTATGTTCCATTAAAACAGCTTTGGATCTTCGGTGAAGCTTTTTTCTTTTCTTTTTTTTTTTTAAGTACTGAGGATTAAACTCTTGATATTACACCTCTAAGTTACAAGCTCAACTTTATTTTAGTTTATTTATTGTTTACTTATTTATCTTGGTTAAGATACTCCTTGAACCCAGGGGTATCTTAACCTCCAAGCTACATCCCCAACCCTATTTTATTTTGAAACAATGTTCTCACTAGGTTGCTGAAGCTGACCCAGAACCTGCTATACTCAGGCTTCAGCTTCCCAAGTACTGAAGTTAGGACCACACCTGGCTTGCAGCTTCTTTTTTCCCTATTTTGGTGCTAAGGATTGAACCTAGGGCCTTGAACATCCTAAACCCATGTTCTACCACTGAAAAACACTCCTAACCCGCAATGAAACTTGAACAAAGAAAAAATACTCAGAAAGTATATTCCTTTGAATGTCAAGAGAGTGGAAAAAGGCAAATAATAGTCATTTCTACATGTTCTAGATCTCACTGTAAGTTAGATTGGCCCCAACTATTTTTTTCCCTCCCTATGGTACTGGGGAATTGAACCCAGGGGCATTCTACCTCCAGGCCACACCCTCAGCCCTACTTTACTTATATTTTGTAAGGGTCTCACTACATCTTGAGTCTGTTCTCAAACATGTGATCCTCCAGTCTCAGCCTCCCAAATACAGGGATCACAGGTGTGCACCACTATGCCTGGCTCATAGTTAATTTTTTTTTTGCGGTACTAGGGATTGAACCCCCAGCCCTTTTTTTTTTTTTTTTTTTTTTTTTTTTTTTTTTTTGCCGTACTGGGGATTGAACTCAGCAGCATTCTACCTCCGAGCTACACCCACAGCCCTATTTTTTTATTCTTTATTTTGAAACCGAGTCTCACTAAGTTGCGAAGGGCCTCACTAGGTAGCTGAGGCTAGCCTCGAACCCGGATCCTCCGGTCTCAGCCTCCCAAATGCTGGGATTACAAGCGTGTGCCACCACGCTGAGCCCCCAACCCTATTTTTTATTCTTTATTTTGAAACCGGGTCTCAATAAGTTGTGGAGTGCCTCACTAGGTAGCTGAGGCTGGCCGCGAACCCGGATCCTCCGGTCTCAGCCTCCCGAATGCTGGTATTACAAGCATGCACCACCACGCCCGGCTATAGTTAAATATTTTATAATTTAAAAATTGGACTTTAAAATCCCTATGATAGCCAGGCGTGGGGGCACACGATTGTAATCCCAATACTTGGGAGGCTGAGACAGGAGGATTGCGGGTTCAGAGCCAGCCTCTGCAATTTAGCGAGGCTCTCTGCAACCTAGTGAGCCCCTATATGCAAATAAGATGTAAAATCAGCCTGGGGGTGTAGCTTGGAGGTAGAATGCCTCTGGGTTCGTCAGTACCAAAAAAAAAAAAATCCATATGATAGCCAACTGTGGTGGGCCATGCCCAACTTCCCAACTTTAATCCCAGTACTTGGGAAGCTGAGAGAGGAGGAGTGCAGATTCAAGGCCCCCACATGGTGATTTAAGGAATCTGATTCAAAATAAAAGTAGGGCTAGGGGTGTAGTTCAGAGGTAGAATGGGTTCAATCCCTAGTACCATAGGCACAAAAAATTCCTTTGCTGATGGTTTTGCTTGGGCTTTGAAGCTGGCTGTCTTTATTTTACACTGAGTGTCCATATAAAACCTTTCTCGTTCTGGATGACAGTGTATTGAGTAATACACTGGAGGTACATGATAGTTCCTCAGGCATGATCTCCCCCACCTGTGATCCCAGTGCCTGAGAGGCTGAGACAGGATGGCAGGTTCACAGCCAGCCTCAGCTACTTAGTGAAGGCCCTCCGCAATTTATTGGGAACCTGTTTCAAAATAAAGAATGAGAAATAGAACTGGGGGTGTAGCCTTGAGATAGAATGCCTCTGGGTTCAATCCCCAGTACTGCAAATAAATAAATAAATTATAAAAAGGGCTGGGGGTGTAGCTCAGAGGTAG
The DNA here is from genome assembly GCA_004027655.1 of Graphiurus murinus. NCBI lineage: Eukaryota > Metazoa > Chordata > Mammalia > Rodentia > Gliridae > Graphiurus > Graphiurus murinus. The sequence goes on from PVLC010029572.1 coordinate 8,712, forward strand.
AATGCTCCTGGGTTTAATCCTCAGTACCACATAAAAAACAAGCAAGAAAACATGAGTAGTAATGAAGTTTAGGGTGTATTCAAAGCTATATTTACCAGTTATTAATTAGGTTTTTTTGGCTTTCTCTCAAAATAGTCTGTGCTCTTTTTTCCTTGAGTGCATAATTTTTACTTTCCTAAATAAGTCTTTTCTTGAGTCTCATTAAAATTATACCAGGTGCAGTAATGCATGCCTATAATCTGAGCAACTCAGGAGCCTAAAGCTGGAGAATTGGCAAAATTGAGGCCAGTCTGGGCAACTTAGGGAAACCCTTTCTCAAAATAAAAAGGGGAGGTGGGACCTTGTGTCACTGGCTTGTAATCCCAGTACTTGGGAGGCTGAAACAGGAAGATCACAAGTTCGGGGAAGCCTTAGCAAGTAGTGAGACTCTCAGCAACCTAGTGAGACCAAATTACAAATGCAGTCAGGCTAGGGCTGTCGCTTGAAGTTAGAATGCCTCTGGGTTCAATCCCCAGTAACACAAAAAAATAAAATAAAAAGAGGTAGGGAAGTTGCTCAGTGATAGATTGTGCCTGATGGTTTTTTTTTTTTTTTCAGTACTGAAGATTGAACCCAGGGGCATCCTACCTCGAAGCTACACCCCCAGCCCTATTTTTTATTCTTTATTTTGAAACAGGGTCTCACTAAGTAGCTGAGGCTGGCTGGGAACTTTTGATCTTCCAGTCTCAGCCTCCCAAGTACTGGGATTACAAGTGTGAGCCACCATGCTCAGCTTTGTGTCTGGTTTCGACCTGTAGTACTACAAAAAATATTTAAAATTATCTACCGAGCTGGGGGTGGTGGCGCACGCTTGTAATCCCAGCATTTGGGAGGCTGAGACCGGAGGATCCGGGTTCGCGGCCAGCCTCAGGTACCTAGTGAGGCACTCCGCAACTTAGTGAGACCCTGTTTCAAAATAAAGAATAAAAAGTAGGGCTGGGAGTATAGCTCAGAAGTAAAATACTCCTGAGTTCAATCCCCAGTACCGCAAAAAAAAAAATAAAATAAAATAAAATTATCTACCTTCAAGCTACTCTCCCAGCCTTCTTTATTTATTTATTTATTTATTGCAGTACTGGGGATGGAACTTGGGGGCATTCTACCTCAGAGCTCCACCCCCAGCCCTAGTTTTTATTCTTTATTTTGAAACAGAGTCTCACTAAGTTTTGGGGGCCTCACTAAGCAGCTGAGGCTGGCCTCGAACCTGTATCCTCCAGTCTCAGCCTCCCAAATGCTGGGATTACAAGCATGTGCCACCACACCTAGCCCCTCTTTATTTTTTAAAGCAGGGTCTCACTAAGTTGCTGAGGCTGGCCTCAAACCTGTGATCCTCCTGACTTAGACTCTCAAGCCACTGTGCCAGGCTTGGTTTGACTTTTTACATCATCTGTATCAGCATGGATAATTTTACTTTTGGGTGTGTCTGTGGTTAAAAAATACATAACATGAGCTGGGCGTGGTGGTGCACATCTGTAATCCCAGTGCTTGGGATGCTGAGACTGCAGGATCTGGGTTCAAAGCCAGCCTCAGCTACTTAGTGAGGCCTTCTGCAACTTATTGAGACCCTGTTTCAAAATAAAGAATAAAAAATAGGGCTGGGGATGTAGCTTGGAGGTAGACTGCCCCTGGGTTTTATCCCCAGTACTACCCCCCCCCAAAAAAAAAAAACTTTCATAACATAAAATTTATCATCCTATGTTTGTTTTTATTTTTTGCTATACTGGGCCTTGAACTGAGGGCCTCAAGCTTGCTACACAGGCATTTTACATCCTTGGCCCTGTTTTGTTTTTGCTGTACCGGGGATTGAACCCAGGGACATTCTACCTCAGGCTACGCCCATCCTAGTCCTTTTTTTTCCTTCTTCTTTTTCGGTGGTACTGGGGTTGGAACCTGGGGGACATTCTACCTCCAAGCTACAGTCCCAGCTCTTTTTTTTTTTTTTTTGCAGTACTGGGGATTGAATTCAGGGGCATTCTACCTCGGAGCTATACCCCCAGCCCTATTTTTTATTCTTTATTTTAAAACTGAGTCTCACTAAGTTGCGGAGTGCCTCACTAGGTAGCTGAGGCTGGCCGAGAACTCGGATCCTCGGTCTCAGCCTCCCGAATGCTGGGATTACAAGCGTGCGCCACCACTCCCGGCTCCCAGCTCTATTTTTTATTCTTTATTTTGAAATAGGGTCTCACTAGATTGTGGAGAGCCTCATTAAGTAGCTGAGACTGGCTGTGAACCCAGATCCTCCTGTCTCAATCTCCCAAGTGCTGAGATTACAAGCATACACCACCACACTGAGCTTTTTTCTTTTCTGTTTTTTTTGGGTTTTTTTTTTTTTCTTTTTTTTTTTTTTGGTGTCGGAGATTGAACCTAGAGGCATTCTACCTTTGAGCTGCACCCTACCCCTTTTTATTTTTTATTTTGAAAACAGGGGCTTGCAGAGTTGCTGAACATCTGACTAAATTGCTAAGACTAGCCTACAACCTGTGATCCTCCTGTGTCTTCCATCTACCAAGTACTGGGGTTAAAGATGTGGGCCACCACACTCAGCCCTTTCTCAAATTTTATTTTGAGACAGAATCTTGCCAAGGAGCCCAGGCTGGCCTTGAACTTGCAGTTCTCCTGCTTAAGCCTCCAAGCAGCTGGGATTATGGGCAGGTGGTACCTGGCACCTTTTTTGTTGGGGATTTAACCCAGGGGCATTCTATTATTGAGGCTGACCTTGAATCTTTGATCCTCCTTTATCAGACTCCCAAGTCCTGGGATTACAAGCATGCCCACCTACCTGCAGGCCTTCCTAGGCCACTCCCATGGTAGCCAAGTGCTCTGCCATGGAACTATAGCACCAACCAGCTTCTATTTTTAGGCGTATACATTTTATGTGTTTTCTAAGTTCCTTTATAGCAGAGAGTTTTTGTCATCTATCAATTTGCCATAATACCAGCGCTCATAGGGTACCAGAAATTAAATCAACTTTCTCTCTTGTAACAGATGTATTAGTTTTTTAAATCATTTCTTTATCTTATAGTATGTTCATGCAGATGCTCCTACCAATAAAACTCTGTCTGGGCTGGTGGTACAGCTTCTTCAGTTCCAGGAAGATGCCTTTGGGAAGCATGTCACTAATCCCGCCTTTACCAAACTTCCTGTAAGTATATCAGCCTAGTATGGTGGTATCTTCAGTTTGTGTGCTCTTGGGTGCAACCCATGGCTGGTTTCCTTTGCTGCTATCTGCATGTAGAATAAAACTAATTAAAAATAAAGAACCTCAACAGAATTTTAGATGTAGAATATTACTGCCTTGTAAACCTAGGAAGCTTATTTTTCTGGAGCCATTTACAACAAACACTGCCAGAGACATTATGAAGACTTACAATTTTACTATTGTACTTCCTAAAGGCTCTGCTATACCATCTAGGCCACTTTTTTTTCTGACTCAGCTCTCGTAACTAGAGTGCTGTTTTTTTTTTTTCTTTTTTTTTTTTTTTTGCTAGAGTACTGTTTCATGTATTTTTATTTAATTAGTTACTATTGTGGTATTAGGGATTGAACCCAGGGGCACTCTTGTCTCCAAGCTACACTGAGTCTCATTACTTGCTGAGGCTGTCCTAAAACCTGCAATCCTCCTGTCCCAGCCTCCCAAGTACTGGGATTACAGTTGTGCCATCACCATGCCTGACTTTTTTTTTTTTTTTTCGGTACTGGGGATTGAACTCAGGGGCATTCTACCTCCGAGCTACACCCCCAGCCCTATTTTTTATTCTTTATTTTGAAACCGGGTCTCACTAAGTTGTGGAGTGCCTCACTAGGTAGCTGAGGCTGGCCGCGAACCGGGATCCTCCGGTCTCAGCCTCCCGAATGCTGGGATTACAAGCGTGCGCCACCACGCCCGGCTCACCATGCCTGACTTTTATTTTTATATTTGCAGTACTGGGGATTGAACTCAGGGGCATTCTACCTCCGAGCCATGCCCCCAGCCCTATTTTTTTATTCTTTATTTTAAAACAGGGTCTCACTAAGTTGCGAAGTGCCTCACTAGGTGGCTGAGGCTAGCCGCAAACCCAGATCCTCCAGTCTCAGCCTCCACAAGCGCACGCCACCATGCCCAGCTGTTTTTTGTTTTTTAAGACACGAAGTCTTGGTGGCTGTGTTGGTGCACACATATAACCCCACAGATTTGGGAGACTGAGGAGGATTACAAGTTCAGAGCCAGTCTGGGTGAAACCTTGCTCAAAATAAGAAATAAAAATAAATAAGTCTGGGTATGTCACTCAGAGGTAGAACACTCCTGGGTTACATTCCCAATTAAAAAAAGGAAAAGAAACTGTACTGTCATGAAGGCTTGTGGAGGAAACAGTGGGTTCAAAAAGGACAGGAAGGAATTGGTTGGGGTGGGGATGCAAACTAATACAAGAAAGAGTTGCTAGGGTTAGGCATGCATAAGACCCTGGGTTCAATTCTCAGCATGGCAAAAAAAAAAAAGATTAGAATGACAACCACAAACAGTTAGACAGATATCTCTGGCACTAAGGGTAAAGCCACAGATTAAAAGTATGTTTCTTGCCGGGCGTGGTGGCGCACGCTTGTAATCCCAGCATTCGGGAGGTTGAGACCGGAGGATCCGGGTTCGCGGCCAGCCTCAGCTACCTAGTGAGGCACTCCGCAACTTAGTGAGACTCGGTTTCAAAATAAAGAATAGGGCTGGGGGTGTAGCTCAGAGGTAGAATGCCCCTGAGTTCAATCCCCAGTACCGCAAAAAAAAAAAAAAGTGTGTTTCTAAAGGAAGATACTCTTGTTTAGTCTGTGTTGTGGTTGGATCTCCTGTTGGTACCACAAGTTTAGGAAGCCTATGCATGGTAGGAAAACCAGATTTAGGGTCTTAGAGAATAGACTGATTTGAGGAATAGGTTAGAAAGGTACTGGTTGAAGCTGACTGCTGTGGTGCACCCCTGTAATCCAGTGCTTTAGAAGGCTAAGACAGGAGTATCATACGTTTGAGGGCAATGTGCCTCTTGAAACTAAGACCCTATTTCATTTTTATTATTTTTGGTACTAGGGATTGAACCCAGGGGCATTCTGCCTCCAAGCTACACACACCCCCAGCCCTATTTTATTTTTATTTTGTAACAGGGTCTCACTAGGTTGATGAGAGTCTCACTACTTGCTGAGACTGTCCTCAAACCTGCAATACTCCTTTCTCAGCCTTGCAAGTACTGGGATTACAAGTGTGCGCCACCACGCACGGCTCCAGCCCTTTTTTTTAACTTTTTACTTTTGAAACATGGTCTCCATAAGTTGCTGAGGGTCTTACTGAGTTGCTGAGGCTAGCCTTAAACCTGTAATCCTCTTGCCTCACACTCTCATGGACTGAGATTACAGACCATGTGCCACCACACCTGGCTTAGAAATTTTGTGTACATGGTACTGGGGATTGAACGAAGGGGCATTCTACCACTGAGGTACACATCCCAACCCTTTTTTATTTTTGAAACAGGGTCTCACTAAGTTGCTCAGGATCTCGAAACATTGCTGAACCTGGCTTTGAACCTGTAATCCTCCTGTTAGTCTCCCAAGTACTAGAATTACAGGCATGTGCAATCTTTCCTGGCTTTAGAAAATTTCCTTTTACTTTAGTTTGTTCAAGAAAGGTTTTATGGAGGTTATTAATTTACCAGTCATTTATATCTGTGAGTTTTTAAAACTTAGAATTCAGACATGAGTCAATTTCCCAGAACCTTTGTTTTTCTCACTTGTAATTTGTATCATTTTTAGGCAAAATGTTTCATGGATTTCAAAGCTGGAGGCACTTTGTGTCATATTCTTGGGGCTGCTTACAAGTATAAAAACGAACAGGGGTGGTAAGTTTTTGTATTTGTTTGCACGGCTTAATTCGATATTTAAGTTAATTTAATGTTAAATTGTGTGTGTGTATTTGGTACTGGGGATATTACCCAGGGGCATTCTACCTCTTAGCTACACCCTAGCCCAATTTTTTTTTTTTTTCCAAAACAGAGGATTGAACCCAGGGGCATTCTACCTCCGAGCTACATCCCCAGTCCTATATTTTATTCTTTATTTTGAAACAGGATCTCACTGCAAAGGGCCTCACTAAAAGTAGCTGAGTTTGGCTGTGAACCCGGATCCTCCAGTTTCAGCCTCCCAAGTACTAGGATTACAAGTCTGCACCACCACGCCTGGCTCCAATTTTATTTTTTAATTTTTTTTTGTGTGTGTGATATTGGGGATTGAACTCAGGGGCATTCTACCTCTGAGCTATACCCCCAGTGCTATTTTTTATTCTTTATTTTGAAACCGAGTCTCACTAAGTTGCGGAGTGCCTCACCTAGGTAGCTGAGGCTGGCCACGAACCTGGATCCTCCGGTCTCAGTCTCCCGAATGCTGGGATTACAAGCGTGCGCCACCACGCCCGGCCTTATTTTTTAATTTTGAAACAGGGTCTCACTGAATAGCTGAGGCTGACCTAGAACCTGTGATCCTCCTGTCTTAGCCTCCTAAGTACTGGGATTATAGGTGTGCACCACCATACTTGGCTTAACTCTTTTTTTTTTTTTTTTTTTTTTTTTGCGGTACTGGGAATGGAACCCAGGGGCATTCTACCTCCGAGCTACACCCCCGCCCTTTTTTATTTTTTGTTTTGATGGGTTGCTGAGAATCACACTATGTTGCTGAGGCTGGCCTTGAGCCTGCAATCCTACTGTCTCCATACTAGAATCACAGGCGTGCATCATCATGCCCAGCTTTGGCTTAAATCTTATTTTGTATTTTGTATGGTGTTAGAAAATCCTGTATGAGCCGGGCGTGGTGGTGCACGCTTGTAATCCCAGCATTCTGGAGGCTGAGACCGGAGGATCCAGGTTCGCGGCCAGCCTCAGCTACCTAGTGAGGCACTCTGCAACTTAGTGAGACTCGGTTTCAAAATAAAGAATAAAAAAATAGGGCTGGGGATATAACTCAGAGGTAGAATGCCCCTGAGTTCAATCCCCAGTACCACCAAAAAAAAAAAAAGAAAAGAAAAGAAAATCCTGTATGAATGTCCAAAGTCCTGCATCCAAGAAAAACATTAAGCATCCATTGCATGCGTGCATACGTGTGTGTGTCTGTCTGTCTGTCTGTCAGTCTGTTACTGAAGATTGAGCCCAAGGATATTCTACCTCCAAGCTATACCCTCAGCCCTTTGTGTGTTTTGTTTTGAAACAGGGTCTCGGTAGGTTGCTAAGGCCGATGTTTAACTTATAATCCTCCTGTCTCAGCCTCCCAAGTACTGCAATTACAGGCATGCACCACCTTGCCCAGCTTCTGTTGCATGTATTGGGCAACTTTTTGTACGTGTGATAGTGGGAATCAAATATGGGTTCTTAAATGTGCTAGATCAACAGTCTACCACTGAGCCATATCCCTTGTCCTGTTTATGTATGATTGTATATAGATAACTGAGTGTATATCATTGCAAATTAGAAGATTGGCTCACTGTGAAATATGTATGTGCTATGAACATTATACATAAAACTGATAGCCAGGCATTGTGGTGCATGCCTGTAGTATCAGTACTTGGGAGGCTGACACAGGAGGATAGCAGGTTCAAGGACAGCTCAGCAAGTAATTAGACTCATCAATCTAGTGAGACCCTTTTTCCAAATAAAAAAATAACATAGAGCCGCAGTTGTAGTTCAGAGGTAGAAATGCTCCTGGGCTCGATCCCCAATACGAACGGATGAATGAACGATAGATAGCACTGCTACCACTGAAGTATGTTTCCAACCTTGGTACTGATTTTTCTGGTAGTCTGTTTTAGCTTTCAGTGGTATCAAGTTGGAGTATGACATAGGAGCAGTGGGACTATCTTACATATAACTGGCATATTTGTAAAGAGATGGCAGATTGATTAGAGAAGTGGAGCATTTTGAGTTTGATCTGTGTGTGTGTGGGGGGGGGGTACTGGGGATTAAACCTAGAGGCATTCTGCCTTCAAGCTATACCCCCAGCCTGATTTTATTTCTTATTTGGAAACGGGGTCTTGCTAAGTTGATGAGAGTCTCACTATTTGATGAGGCTGTCCTCAAACCTGCAAGCCTCCTTTCAGCCTCCCAAGTACTGGGATTACAGGTGTGTACCACCATGCCCGGTGAGTTTGATTTTTTTTTTTTTTTTTTTTTTTGCGGTACTGAGGATTGAATTCGGGGGCATTCTACCTCTGAGCTATACCCACAGCCCTATTTTTTATTATTTATTTTGAAACAGGGTCTCACTACGTTGCGGAGTACCTCACTAGGTAGCTGAGGCTGGCCACGAACCTGGATCCTCTGGTCTCATCCTTCCAAATGCTGGGATTACAAGCGTGAGCCACCACGCCTGGCTGAGTTTGGTATTTTTAAATGTTGAAAAAAAGCAAGGTGTGGTGGCGCAGGCTTGTAATGCCAGCACTTGGGAGGCTGAGACTGGAGGATCCGGGTTCACGGCCAGCCTCAGCTACCTAGTGAGGCACTCCACAACTTAGTGAGACCCTGTTTCAAAATAAAGAATAAAAAATAGGGCTGGGGGTATAGCTCGGAGGTAGAATGCCCCCGAGTTCAATCCCCAGTACCGCAAAAAAAAAAAAAAAGCAACGAAAATCTTACTTGTTTTTCTCCTGAGAAAACTTAAGACTAATGTCAATTATAGTTAAATATAACTGAAGGATGCCAAGCAGTTGGTTTTTTGCTTTTCTTTTCTTTTTTTTTTTTTTGGTGGGGGGTGCATTGAGAATTGAACCCAGAGGTACTCTACCATTGAGCTACATTCCCAGCCTTTTTATATTTGTTTGCGTGTGTGTGTGTGTGTGTGTGTGTGTGTGTGTGTGTGTGTACTTTTTTGAGATACTAGAGATGGAACTCGGGCATCCTACCCTACCCCCAGCCCTGTTTTTTTTTTATTTGGAAATACGGTCTCACTAAGTTGTGGATGGCCTTTCAAGGTTGCTGAGGCTAGCCACAAACCTGTGCTCTTCCTGTCTCAGCTTCCCAGGTACTGGGATTACAAGCTTGCACCACCGTGTCCCGCTTTGTTTTTATTTTAGAACACGGTCACTAAATTGCTGAGGCTGGCCTCAAAGTTTCAAAGGTTCCTCCCTCATCCTCTCAAGTGGGAAGCAAGGTCTTGTTGAGTTGCTGAGGGTCTGGCTAAAGTGCTGAGGCCGGCCAGGAACCTGCAATCCTACTGTGTCAAACTCCCAAGTACTGTCATTATAGGTATGTGCCACCTCACTTGGCTTAAGAAAAAATTGATACATAATTGTATGTATATGTGGGGTGCAAATGTGATGGTTTTGTTTGTTTTTTATATTCGGGATAGATTCCAAGGGCATTTTACCTTTGATCTATAGTCTCAGCCCTTTTAGTTCTTCGTTGTTTTTTTTTAAATAGGATCTTGCTAAATTGCTGAGGCTGTCCTCAAACCTGCAATCCTCTTGTCTCAACTTCTTTAAGTACAGAGATTACAGGCATGGGTCACCACTCTCAGCTTCTAGTTGACTTGCATTTAATTCTTGAGTCAAGTTTTCAGTTGTGTTTAATGTTGGAGACAAGCTAGGTATGGTGGGGCATGCCTGTTATTCCAGTACTTGGGAAGCTAAGATAGGAGAATCGCAGGTTTCAGGACAGTCTCAGCAATATAGATTCTTGACAATCTAGTGAGACCCTATTTAAAAATAAAAAATACAGCTGGGCATGGCGACACACGCTTGTAATCCCAGTACCTGGTAGGCTGAGACAGGAGGATTGCAGGTTTGTGGCCAGCCTCAGCTACTTAGTGAGACCCTGTTTCAAAATAAAGAACAGAAAATAGGTCTGGGGGTATAGCTTTGAGGTAGAATGCCCGCAAAAAATAAGTTAAAAAGGCTAGGGTGTAGCTCCAGAGATATAACATTTTGGGGTTCATTTCTCCGTACCAAAAAAAGAGGTTGGAGACAAACTCGTAATGATTTTCTTCTGTTGTAGGCGGAGATTTGATCTACAGAACCCGTCCCGAATGGATCGTAACGTTGAGATGTTTATGAACATTGAGAAAACATTGGTACAGGTATCCAGAAGTTAGATTATTAATTTTTTCTTTCTTTCCTGTCTAATTTTGTTTATTGTAGTATTAGCGATTGAACCCAGGGGCATAATTCCTCTGAGCTATACCCCAGCCTTATTTTTTATGTTGAAACGAGAGTCTGTTTCTGAGGGCCACGCTAGGCTGTTGAGACTGGCTTCAAACCTGGGATCCTCCTTTCTCAGTCTCCCAAGTACTGAGATTACAAGTGTACACCACCACACCAAGCTAATTTTTTCCTTTAGTTTACTTTCATTTGTATGATTTGATCTTTTATATTTCCAGAAGACCAAAGGAGTAGAGGTTTTCTGAAGTATATTGTTTTGTTTGTTTTGTGGATGCCTGGGGATTAGACTTGTGACTGTGATTTCATTTTTAGACTAGTGATCTTGCTGGGGGTGGTTGTATACAGGTATAATCCAACTACATTGGACACTGAGACAGGAGGATTATGAGTTCAACACTAGCCTCAGCAACTTAGCAAGTCCCTCAGTGATTTAGAATGACCCCCCCCCTTTTTTTTTTCTTGGTACTGGAGATTGAACTTAGTGGTGCCATTCTACCTCTGCGCTGCACTGCACCCAACTCTTTATTTATTTTTTTTTTTTTCAAAAATAAAAAAAGTACTACAGTTTCCTACTTTAGGAATTAAGAGCTTGAATACCCATTTGCCGTTACAGTAGTAAATAAATAATATTACATTATTTCAAAACCAATAGAATTCAAAGTCTATTCCTTTTTCCTCAGAATAATTGTCTGACTCGACCCAACATCTACCTCATTCCAGACATTGATCTGAAGTTGGCCAACAAATTAAAAGATATCATCAAACGACACCAGGTAATTGGACACAGTCACTTTAGAAACATTGTGTGGTGCTAACCTCTAGTAAACATACCCATTGTATCTTTGTATTTCTGTACAAATCTTCATTAAAAGACCCTGTCTCTCTACCTTCATACAGTTTTTAGCCCATGGTTGTGTTTAGTGAGGCAGTCATGTGGAGGCATCACAGTCTTACAGTGAAGTATGCTTGCACAGTGACTGAGACACAGCATCATAGAAATGGCACTCTCTGAAGGCTTGGTGACACAATTGTTTTTTTTTTTTTTTTTTTGCGGTACTGGGGATTGAACACAGGGGCATTCTACCTCCGAGCTACACCCCCAGCCCTATTTTTTATTCTTTATTTTGAAACCAGGTCTCACTAAGTTGCGGAGTGCCTCACTAGGTAGCTGAGGCTGGCCGCGAACCCGGATCCTCTGGTCTCAGCCTCCCGAATGCTGGGATTACAAGCGTG